>VYXB01000990.1:98481-297626 GCA_013397135.1 Pachyramphus minor
TCCTGTCTGACCAACCTGATCTCCTTTTCTGATAAGGTGACCCACCTGGTGGATGAGGCGAAGGCTGTGGATGTGGTCTTCAGCAAAGCCTTTGACACTGTCTCCCATAATATACTCCTGGAAAACCTCGTAGCCCATGGCTTGGACAGGGGCACTCTCTGCTGGGTTAGGAACTGGCTGGAGGGCTGGGCCCAGAGAGTGCTGGTGAACGGGGCTGCATCCAGCTGGCAGCTGGTCACTAGTGGTGTCCCCCAGGGGTCAGTGCTGGGCCCAGTCCTGTTTAACATCTTTATGGATGATTTAGATGAGGGGATTGACACAATCATCAGCAAATTTGCTGATGACACCAAGTTGGGAGGGAGTGTCGACCTGCTGGAAGGCAGGAGGGGTCTGCAGAGGGATCTGGATAGACTGGAGAGATGGGCTGATTCCAATGGGATGAAGTTCAACAAGGCCAAGTGAAGTCATTAAATGTTTTGTAAGGTCTTGGATTTATAAGGATAAACTAAAATTAGTGATCTAACTTACTGTTTGTTTAGTTAACAAAGAAGATGTAAACTGAGAAATTCTCCATGATGTCATAGTACATCTTGGTCATTGTTGAAGTTAGACAAAAATGTGCATCTATGCACATAGTTCCATAACTGCCATGTAGACTTGAATCACACTAAAACAAGAACCAAAAGGAAAAACAAAACCCCAGAATTGGACCAAATAATTGGAATCCCATTAAAAAGCAGGAATAAAATTAAATGGAGCTAAAAGCAGACATGCAGGCTTGTCTGATTTTGACACTGGTAAATTAAAACTAGACATGCTAGAGCTTCTGTAAAGTTCTGTATTCTTTCCCTAGCTAAGCAAACTCTGCAGTTCTTTTCACATTTATGGTGTTTCTATCACAGTGTGCTCTGAGTTTCAGAGCATACCAGAAGTGTTTGTTTCTCAAAGGCTGAGGACTCTACAGTTAATCTAATGTGTCTTCTAAATTATTTCTACCTAATATGTTTATGCAGTAATTTCGGTGCATTTGTTTAAAGTTTACATATGTGTTATTCATAAAAGCAAAATTCAAGTTCTGTATTTCGCGTTTTCTGATGCTTGGAGATGGTAGTGGTTCTACTTTATTTCTCTATAAAGTTAATTACTGCAGTGTATGGAGTAGATACTGAATTTTAATGAGTTGAAGGAATTACTAAAAGTAAGATTGTGGGGGGTTTTTTTCACTGTAAATTTGGCAAACCACTTTCATTCGCAGTGGCCATTCCTTTTATCTAAATAGTTGAGAAAGAATACAGAGATAATTTTTGAGGAGGGAAATACCAAGAAGTTGTGATTCAGATAAAATAAAATGCTTAGAGATGCAAGTAATATTTTTATCTACTATATATAATCCTTTAATACACCAAGTGATTAGAGAAAATAGGGAGTTGAGGACTGAAGATTACAAAATTGAAACCAAAATACTGGAAACACTTTTTTATAAATATTTAACTACATTTTTCTAAATACTTGTGTGATTATAGAGTGTCTTGGTTGTGTATGTTTATGTGTATGTAAGTACAAGAAATGCAATGAAAATATTAGCTGTGAAGTTAAATGAAGACATTATATTGAATATTCTGAATATTCTCAGCTTTTAGGAGCAAAATAAATAATATGATTAGAAAAGAATCTAATACTTTCTAATTCTGTTTCTGTTTCTAAGTGGAGAAGGGATGGCTTTGAAATAAAGTTGTTAAAACGTTTTTTATTCCTAATTCTTCACACTTGGTATGTGACTTCATGCAAACCATAGAATCTTGGAATAACAATGATTTGAAGCCATCTCTGGAGATCATATAGTCTGATACCTCTACACAAAGCAGCATCAACTACAGTGGATTGTCCAGGAATAAGCCCAGTCAGGTTTTAAGTATCTGCAGGACTGAAGACTTTCACAACCTCTCTGGATAATCTGATCCACTCCTTGAACACTCTTACAGTAAAGCAGTGTTCTTCTCATGTTTGAATGCGTCTTGGAATTCACTTTGTCCATTGTTTCTTGTCTGCTCACTGGGCACCTCTGAGAAGAACCTGACTCCCTCTCCTCATTACACCTTCCCATCAGGTACTCATATGCATTGTTAAGTTTTCCACCTCAGCCTCCTCTTCTCGAGGCTGAATAACCCTAACTCTCAATCTCTCCTTGAAAGTTAGGTTCTCCCAGTTCCTTATTTGTGTCCTTTTGGTGAGCTTGCTCCATTATGTCCATGTTTCTCATATATTGGGGCTCTCAGAACTGCATCCAGCACTCCACATGTGTCTCACCAGTGCTGAGTAGAAGGGAATGATCACATACTTCAGCTTGCTGGCAGGACACCCTAATGCAGCCCAGGATCCTGTTTATATTCATACGATCACGTATCAACCTAGATAAACCCAGGTCTAGATAAACCCAGGTCTTGTGGCAGTAAGAAGGAAATCAATTCCCTGTTACTTCATTCATCTGTGAAGAAGCAAGACCAGTATTCAAGTGTGCAAACTACCGTGAATGTGAGTGGCTTACAAGTTTTATATGCAAGAAGCATTTCCAAATTAGTGTGAATCACTGATAGCTGAGATAGGGCTAGAATCTGGTTTCCATATTCAACATGGAAATGGAGCATGATTAGAAACCAGCAACTGTACGTAGAAAGTCCATCTGATAGTAGGATTCTGGGGAAATCTAAAAGGCCATGTTGGCAGCTCCCAAGATTTATTACCATTTAAAACCTTGGCTCATGGCGAAGCAGCTGCAAGCTGTTGTTTCCTCTCTTCTCTCTTTGTATCTGTGTTAAAGACTAGAGCATAGGTGTTCACATCCACAACAGTTGGTAAAATTAGAAGAATCAGAGTTGGAGGTTAACTTGAAAGTGTTAATTTTTCTTTCAATTTAACTATCTACCATTGGGGGACATCAAAAGAATCATGTGAGAGGTATGAAAGGATATGCTAAAAGTGTCCAAAATATGATAAAATTGTACTGCTTTAGACCTGGAATTAATTCCATCCCTAATTTTTAATTTAGATTGACGAATGAGATGCTGTTTGGCTGAGGGGAGTAGGAGGGGGAGAGGGAATCCATAAATCCATGCAACTAAATATGATACCTCTAGAGCTTTATTTAGGAAATGTAAGTACCTCTAGAGGACATTTCAGGACTTATGCAGGCCAGGTAGCCCTCTGGAGTTACTTAGTTCTCTCCATCATCTATTTACAGAGTTTAGAGCAGTTGAGTTCCTCCCTTAAAACATAGTTCAATGATACAGTCAACTCTGAATTGATGACTTTCTGCTGCCAAGAGAGCCCACTCTCCCTCCCTCATCCTTTGCTATCTCAAGCCACACCAGTTGATAGCATGCTGATTCAACTAACTGCTCTGGCTGAAAGCCAGTAGATTTTTAGGCTAAGTGAGTGGTAGGGTGTTGAATTGGTTTAAGAGTCAGGCAGGGATGAGCAGCAGGGAGACCCCACATCTAGGAAGGGGGAGACTGGATATGCTGAGAGAAATGAAGTTTCTCCAATTGTGGTCTTGAGCGGTTGTATTTTGTGAGATTGTGTATTTTGTAATAATCATATAGATATTAAAAAGAAGAAAATTATGAATAGAAAAAATGAGGTGGAAAATTATATACATATCTGTGATATTTATGAGGAAAAATCTGAATCTATACATAATGAAAATATTATGTATAGCATTACACACATTATAAAATAGAAACAAAATTATGTGTTCTAATTCATACTATTCTAATAATTTTTATTTAATGTTTAATTTTATTAAATGTTCAAATAATTTTAAGTGTTCTAAAGGAAACTCTTCTATTTTCTTTAGAATGTTGCAGCAATACTGGTGATAGATTTAACTTGGAACTGAGGTAACAAGTGATGAAAATATAGCTTAATTGTTCTTGTGGAAGGAACACTGTCCTGCAAGTTGATTATCACTGGACCAGAAGTGGGTTAAACATCTTAAGTACATTGCACAAGATGGTGGTTTGCATGTTGTAGGAGATGTGCAGTTAGATTATTGAAATCATGTGTCATATACCTATATGTATTGGAATTTTAATTCTATAGAACTTGTGCAATAGAAACCCACCTGGCTACTTCTTGTGTTCTACCATAATAAATGGCATCCCTTACACAAAATATTTGATTAACAGGTTGAATGTGGCACTCATATCATCAAAATAATCTCCTTTTGAGATGGCAAAACAGAAAAAGAGTGGTGAACTAAGTCATTATACAAAAGCTTCAGTGTTTCATAGAATTGTAGAATCATCAAGGTTGGAAGAGACCTTTAAGATCACCAAGTCGAACTGTGAACCCAGCACTGCCACTGTAATGCCTAAACCATATCACCCAAAATTAAGTAAGAGCTGGTGGAGAACCACATCATCACAGGATTTTTCAAAAGCAGGTTCAATGTTTTTGTGTCTCAAGGGAAAAAAAAAAAAGGGGTGTCCTCTTAATTTTTGGGGAAAAGGTCATTCATACATGTTCTCTATTGCTTTGAAACATTGTGTAAGTAATTATGAGTGGTGTGCATGTCGAGACAAGGTAGTCTCCCACTTAGTGCTGAGCCAGTGGCTTTCTGGTGCTGTGGATGAATTCAAGAGCCCACACTTGCAGGCCTGTGCCCAGGAAAGAAGGGCTTTTCAGAAACCAGCTACAAGTACTCAGCTTCTGCCTGGAGTTTTTACTGAAGAGGCCTTTCTCTCCTTTCAGAGACTTCAGGGGAAGTTAGGGAGACAGGTCCAGACAATAGCCAGAGATATTGCTATAATAAAACAAGAAATTGCAGCATGTTTGTTCAGACATGCAGTGTCTGTAGAGATGCCAGCTTAGACATTTTACTATCTCTTTTGCGTAACAAAGGAAATGTTGCCTCTGGAGATTTCTTTCTGAAGATGTCTCTGTTTAGAGACAGCGCATGCACATGCATGCCAAATGTCTTTTTTGTGTTTGTGCTAGGTGTTGCATTTTTTTTAATCTGTCATAATATCCTATGGTATGTGCAGCAGATCACTGTACCTTACATTGTCATGAGCAATTGTGATGAGTTATTTAAAATTTTCTGTATAGTGTAGTAATGAGCTATTTTATGGCTTAATAGAGGTGATTTTGTTGAACAGGGTATCCAAAAATATTATGCCAATGTTGCGGTTAATCACATTGTTTTTGCATGGAAATAAAATGTGATCTTTTGCAGAAGGTGATATGGTAAGCTGATTTCCAAAACTACTTTGAATATTCATAGTGATTCTGGTCTTCATCAATGCACACCAAAATCCTCTATTCTTGATGGATGCTGTGTGTAAATCGCAGCAGGCTAGTTGTAAGGCAGAATAATGACTGTAGAGAGGTACCTGAAGTGACTTTACCATCTGGACCAGGTACTAGTAACACTGTAGACACAACAGCTTGGGATTCCACTTGATTTGCAAAAGCAGTCTGCAGTCCTAGGAGCAGTTGTTCATGCCAAGTTCTTCATTGCCACTGCCATATATGTTTTTTAACTAACTAGTTTAATTCTGCGTGCCTTGTATTTGTTTGTGCTGCAATTGCTTATCTGGATTGTGAGGCACAGGGCCAATGTGCAGTACCAAAAGCTGGGATAGGGCTACACTCACTTTCTCTGTGCTCAGGGTAGCGTATGATGTGGAAACTGCTGTTCCTTTGCAGCATGGAAGTGTTCTGCTCCAGTGCACTGACTGGGATTGACAAGGCAAAGGAACCTGTGTGAGGGCAAGGGTCTAAATATATCCTCTTTTCTGATTAAAAATCTAACATTTTTGCCTTCAAACAGATATATCTAAGCTTGCTGATGCTACTTGTCGCAAATTTTTTCCCTAAGCTCTTCTGGAAGACAGTGGGAGGATTGCTGTAGTAATGACCACATTTGAAAAAACAAGTTTTGACTGTCATTTACTGAGAAAACAGGTGTGGTGGTTTAATATGTTACTAAATCCCCTTTCTGCCAGAGGTAGCTACCTTTTTACAGAGTCAGCAGAGTGGTATGCATATTTTAGTAACTCCAGTGTTAGTCCAGCTCTGTAACAGTGCAAGCTAAGATACTGAACTAGGACTGGGTGTTTTAGGGCAGGGACAAATACTCCGCTTTGCTAACACTGCTAGAGGTCTGCCAGTAATGTAGAAAGGGGAGAACAGCTGTGGAGGCTAGTGTCTTAAAGCTGCTATGGCAAAATTTGCCAGGGGCTTTCCTATCAGATATGGTCATAAGATCAAGACTTGCATCAGAATGTGCAGTATCCTGAATTCATTAATACTTTTTTTCACCCCTCATTTGAAGTATATGTTAGTGCCTTTGGCCTGTCCAAATTAGTAAAAGCTGCCTAGAAACATATCCTGATTGCAAACATATTTAAAACACCACATTGATAGTCTAGTTGTCATTGAATTAATTACATTCTTAATTGTACTGTTTCTGTATTATTCATTGCTGTTCTGGACATCTGTGTGTCGGTACAATACAAGACATGAACAACATGTTAGGAAACCAATGATGTCTTTTAAAAAGCATACACAAAAAAAGTCAATCTTAAACTGGATTAAATATATATATATTTGTAGCAATAAATATAAGTTCAGGTTCACCTATGAAAGGGTTGTTCTTAAGTCATCCTTCTTTGGTCTTTGGGCTTGATGTAGATGCAGTCAGACCTTTGCGCTTTTAAGAAATATTACTTTAAAGGATAACATAACCATTATAGTGCTAGGAATTTGTTTTATTATAGAAATATATTTATTACCTGTATCTGTCATATCAAATGAAGGTTATATGAAAATGTGTTTATGCCTCACATGCTAACATGTATGCAAAATGGAAGGTTTGTTGAGAGGGAATTGAAATTTGGACATAGTGATTACCAGTTAGAATTGTGGATATGAAGGGGCAGTAGAATGAGGAGTAACATGCAGCATAAAATAAGAAAAACATGAGCCAGTGGTTTGGAGAAAATAGGATGATGTGTTGCTGTAGATGCAACTACGTGAGAAAACCGTCGAACAGTTGTAGGGAAAAAACAAAGATAAAGAAGGATATTAATAGATAAATAGAGACTGAAAGAAAGTGCCATACATCCAAAAAGCACTTAGAAAAAAATTGGGGGGATTAAGTTGTTATGAAGTTAATTTAAGTAATATAAGGAATTTTCCCTAGAGTAATATGAAATTGCAGTGTTTTCTGTGGTACTGAAGAAAAAAGGGTAATGATCTAGAAAGCCTACAGAATTATAGTAATGAAAATGGGAAATTAATCTCATGCAAGAATTTCTATGTAATTTGTCTTTTTGTGCTGCTTTTCTTTGTCAACTGGAGCTTTAAGTTATGTCTCTTAACTTACAATGTGTGCTTAACTGGAAATTCTTTTCTTTAGAAGTGGGGGTTTAGTTTGGAATATAAGGGTGAAATGTCACTCTTTAAGATTTGGTTACTTTTTATATGTCTTTTGTTTCTCCTTGTGTGTTTTAATGAGAGATCTATCATCTCAGGCAGAAATACACTCTTGAAAGTTTTACTTTAAAAGGAAAAAGGTCTTTCTGTGGGGTCTTTGCAGCAGATCTATTGTGTGACTGAGAATATTCTTTGCCTTCTACTTTCATCATCAGAAATATGCCACACTTTGTAAGAATCTAGGAATATGTGTGTGTTTGGTTTATCATTAAGTCCTTCATCAGATGAAACTAGTGAGGTTTTCATTAAGTCAGTTGGAAGATTTGCCTAAGGTGCAGATGTACTATCTACTCTCCCTGAAGGTATGTTACCACTGCACTGTGACCTAGGTCTTAGAGCAGATCTCAGCCCGCGAGTGATCCAGGTCTGCTTGTGAGTGTGCACATTGCGGGGCTGGAGTCAGCTCACAGCAGGGAGCCAAGACTGCCAGTGCTGAACTTGCAGATGGCTTTTCTGAAGCCTATGTTCTTATGGCATCACTGAGCGGAGTTGTTCTGGGATGGTGTTTTTTCCAAAGTTGTACCAGTACCCAGGATTCCTGTAATTCCTGTAATCAGTGTTTATAGAGCCATTGTACTATCTACTCTTTTGTACGGGTCTGAGTCATGGGTCATTTACCGCCACCACCTGCGACTCCTCGAACGGTTCCATCAACGCTGCCTCATAAAATCCTCAATATCCACTGGATGGACTATGTGACCAATATGTCTGTTCTTGAACAGGCTGCAGTCACAAGTATCGAGGCCATGCTGCTGAGAACACAGCTGCGCTGGGCAGGGTACGTCTCCAAGATGTGCTCTATGGTGAACTCGCCACCGGCTGTCGCAAGAAAGGAGCCCCGAAAAGGAGATACAAGGACTCCCTGAAACCACATCTCAGCCTTGGCCATATTGACCATCACCATTGGTCTGCTCTGGCCTCCAATCGGGAGGCCTGGACACAAACCATCTATAATGCTGCTGCCTCCTTTGAGAACTCGCGCAAGATCGCTCTCGAGGAGAAAAGACAACTCAGAAAGAATCGCACCCAGTCGTTGCTGCCTGGGGAATCTTTCTCTTGTCCCTTCTGCAACCGGACTTGTCTGTCGCGCATTGGCCTTTTCAGCCATCAGCACCTGCAGCAAGCGCAGGTAGAGCCCTTTGAAATCTTTGTTCGTGAAGCCAAGCCATGAGTGAGTGAGTGACCAGTACCCAATAAACTCCAGTGACTGCTTTAGCCAGAAAGATCTAGAAATTCAGTGGTAGAGGAGCTTCAGAAGGTGGAATAAGTTTTAGCAAGATTATCACATAGTTTGGATGCAGATGCCATAAAGTGGGGATAGATACTGTATGAAGCAATGACTAAAGGTTCTCTTCTTCACGGAGAGCTGAGCTTCTATTGCAAATTGTAATGCTGATACTCTGGCCAGTCTCATTCTGACCAATCTCACACTGAATCAGTTCTTAAGTATTCCTATTCAGTCACATACTTCTTTTTGAAGAGATTTAAATTTTGTATGTAATCAAAGGGATGGCTGCTTAACCAGAGCAGTTCCCCCAGACTGTCCTTTTGTTTGTTTTTTACCAAGTGATTACAGTATTAGGTGTCCCTGCAACAAATAAACTGTGATAATTAGAAATTGTACATATGGAAGTAGATCTCACAGAAGCGTTTTGAGAATCTGCCATGAATGCTGGTTTGCATTAGGCTGCCAGGAGATGTGGCTGTGGCTGATCAGATTGTTATTATCAAGTATAACTGTTGTCAGTAGAACTGTCATCAGTAGGACTGATGTTCTGTGTGGAGTTGGAGGTTTGCATGGCGGTTTTGGGTGCTGTATTCTTTGGCATATGCTTCAGACACAGAGTGTGAGGCCTAGAGCTTTGATTTTTTGCAAAGGCAATTGCATACTGTTTTCTATGGCCATTACAGAGGGTTAGGAAAGTATCTTTGTCATCACATGGGCTGCTTCCAAGCAAGCAGACAAAATAAGGAATGCTTTGTGCTTCCGCAGGTTCACATAGCAGGAGGAAGAGAAGCTGCTGCAATGGAGATGTGTGATGTTATTAAACACTTGGCCATTTAGGTGCTTTTGCTTTATGGGATTTAGAAGAAATTATGATAATTCATGAAAATTAAGAATAAAATCATCTTGTTTCCTTTCCCATCTCCTGTCCGTATAATGAACAACTCATGAAGAAAAAAAGCTCAACAAGTTTTGCTAGCAAATAGAATGTTAAAATGAGAATTGTTGCAATGAAATTATTAAATCAAGTAAGGGAGGCAGTCAAAAGTGAAAGTAGACTTAGTCTGGGAATAGTGCAACCCCTTGTAAGACAGGTAGAGTTGTCCCAGAAAGACAAATTATTTTGTTGTCTTCATGCCAGTTGAATTCTGTGACTGAAGCAGTCATCTCTGCTGGGCTTGTCACCTCTGAGCCTCATGAAGTGGAATTGACACCTTGCTGTTTAGCTGGAGATTTTGGTGCTGTTTTATTAGTCCCTTTGTACTGGAGATGCATGTAAAGTTTCACCAAAAAATAGTGGCTCCTGACTAATTCAGATGTTTTTGAAAATTTTATCTGGTAAAGAAGAACTTCAGAGAGGAATTCAGGATTGATTATATATGCAAATTCACATTTATTTGTGGGCTCAACTAATTGCTTCCACCCTGTGCTAAACTTGACCTGATGCCCTACGGAGTTGCTTTCCTATCTGCACATCATCCTCCCTGACATTTCTCATAATTTCCTTGTTATTATTTTTTTCATTTTCTGGGTTTTCCCAGACCCCTTAACCTTAACCCTGGGTAATATAGAGTTAAGTGTAATTCTGTATTACTGGAACTGCTCTTCAAAATTCACTAAAAAGTATACAACGGTGGTTATACCAAGTCCAAAGTCTTAAAACTTTATGCCATCTGATTTTTCCTGCAGTGAGAGAAATTTCACCAGACTGGTCTTTTGTTACAGGAGTGTATACAGTTACATGTGTCTTTTGTGGGGTAGGATTTTTTCAGTGACCTGATTAAGGAGGCATTTAAAAATGCATTTTCCATTTTAATAGAAAATCAATCCTACTTTAATTAATTGAAATAAAAATAACTTAAACTGAGTCCCTTCAGTGTGGTCAGAGAGACACACATACAAATATTTTTTTTGTAAACCTCTCTTCTTATCTCCCTCTGTCTTCACTTCAGAAGATTTTTATCTACAGTGCTTGAGGAGAAAATAGGGGGTTGGAGAAAGGCACTAGACCAGGCTGAGATTGAAATCTCTGTTCAGTTTTACAGTCATGTCTCAGCTGGCTGGTAGTCTTGGGTATATCCCTTAGTCTCTCTGTCCCATTTCAAACTAGTAGGAAAAAAAACTTCTATTTTCCTTTCATTGTCCGTGTTTAGCCTAAAACATCTTAAAATGGTCTTTCAAGGAAGGTATTTGTTTCATTTAACTTAGATTTAGTTTAGATATCTGTTTTGGGATGAGGCAAATCCTACCTTTTCTCTCTGTTGACTTAAGACAGACCTTTAAGGAACTGAAGTATGATATTTATACGGCAGATTTCTGCCTTCGTTGTCACCTTCAAAATATGTATCCTAGAACATTCTGTTGCATCTGAAAATAAAATCACTTCAGTTTTAGAATATGGCTGATAACTACATCATGAATGTTAGAAAAAGAGATTAACCTTTTGAGATTTTCTTGGACCTGCTGGGTGTGTGTAATTAATTATTCAATCCAATGTAATCCCATGGGGGAAAATCTCCACCAAAAGTAATGATTGTAAAATTTAGCATGATATTCCTCAAGCTTCTTGAGCCATGCCTTACATTCTGACTAGGCTTCTGTACCATGCCTTCGGTGTCATGCAATTTTATTAAAAATTTGTATACATAAAAGTCATGGAGTTGCCAATACAGATATGGGCTATAGAAATAAAAACAGATGAGATCTGTTATGATGGGCTGTAGGCTGCAAAGCTTCAATTTGTTAGCTAGCAGGAGAAACAGCAGTGACCATTACAAACAGATGAGCTACAAAGAGGAGTTCAGAAAAGATGAGCAAAATGGTGTGAGCAGTATGTAGGAAATCTGCAGAACAGTGGTTTACTGGAGCACATGTGGTAGTGAGCCAGGGAAACCTCACCTTTGTACTCCTGCACAGGACTGCCCCAAGGAAATGCGTCAGAAATACTCATTTGATGTGTTTAGTGGAACTCTTAAGGGCTGTGATGAACACATCTATGCTGTTTATTACCGGCAGGCCTCGCAAAGGAATTCTCATTTTATTTGGAATCCAGGAGTGGTTTGAGGAACTGGCAGAGGGTTAATATCTGCAAAGCTCCAAGGTATGTGGAGTGCTCAAGGTGCCTGCTCACAGCCTAATACACTGTTTGCCAATGGGCTGTGTCATGTCAGTTGATGAGACATGCCAAGTCCTACGATAAAAGCTGGGCTGTGACACTAAGCTATTGATGGAAAACATGCATGTTAGCAGGACTCTGCTGATCATGGCTCACTTCTAGGTTGTATCCTTGTGGCTTGTGTAACTTAACAACCTCTCTCTTGCTCTGACAAAATAATCCAACTTCTGGGACACTGTGCTGTGAAGCAGAAAAAGAGCCAGTGTGTGGTTCTGCAGGTGTTCAAGGTAGAGGCTCAGCCCTGGGTGGGCATCATGGAATGGGATTTTCTGCTCACTTGGAAAGTTCTCTGCTCTCTAACCAACACCTCCCTAAATAGTTAAGAAGCTGCTAACGGCCTCCTGAACTGAGGCTGCATTATAAGACATTGAAGTGGTTTTGCACCAGATTGTGCACATTAACAATACACTTTTGTTTTGTCTCTCCCTCTCCCCAAGTTTTGTTTTGTTTGTTGTGTATATCCGTGGCCACTAGAAAAGGGAACTTTAAGCTTACAGCACTGTGCTCTGTTCAGAATATAGTATGGGATGTTTATTATATACATGGCAGATTTTTAGGCAACTGTGTAAAATTAAGGAGATAATCTGATTTTTAAAAAACTGACCATGGTCACCTTTTTTTTTTTTTTTTCTCAGAGTCAGAAATGTGGATAAAATTTTGTAAACAGAAATTATATGAAAGCTTTTTGTTTTGTTAAAAAAAAATTACACTTAAATCCTCTTAGCAGCTACATTAACATTAATAGGGGTTTTTTTCCTAGATGGTGGCATTAGCGTATGCATCAAAAATATTTGTTAGCAAACTGACAAATGTTTTGCAATTACTTCAATTTCATTTCACACATCTACGTTAAACATACAACAAGCAGGGGATTCAAGTCGCTGGTTTTTTCTTTTTTTTCCCCTGCCCTTTCTAGCATAAAGTACATAAACCTTGAAAGATAATTTTTAACCTAGGAGTTACGCTTTCGTTAGCAAAGTTGAAAGCAGGATACATTAAGTAGTTGCTTCCTGACCTCAGAGAGAGATGCCTGTGTGCTCTCAGATCTGTGTCCAATAAATGGTCCTACCTAGGGGGAAGAAAAGAAAAAAGAAATTACACAGACTGACTAAATGACCACTGAATGGTGCTTCCAGAGTAATAGCTGGCTTCTGGCAATGCTGCTGTTCATGTGACATAGTTTGTTGAAATACCTTTTATGTTACCCAGGGATATCTTCTACCTTAAGCCTTTAAAAGGTCATTGTTGAAAAGCAGGAGTATTAATTAGTTAGTGGGCTGAATCTTTAATCTTAGTGTTCATGTTTTGATCAAAAAATGTTAAAGGACTTTCAATAAATGAAAATGTGCGTGTGTGTGTGTGTGTAAGAGTTAATTTTCTGAACTTTTTTGTGCACAGGTATACCAGACTGCTAATAGCAAACTTTGCCCTTTAGTTAAATACTTTTCCAGCAAGTTAGGACTCTAAAGTTATCTTTAGATGGAGTCTTGCTTGTACAAAATTTGTACAAGTTGTACAAAATATGCTAAATCTGGTTAATGCTTTTACCTTTATCTGGCTACCTTGGCAGTGGAGTGCATTGTAACTCCCTTAAGTGTAGCTCATCAGCTACTTGCACAATGCCTTTGTCCTAGAGAGTCATTATGAAGTGCCTTCAGTTTTGTCCATTTTCACTTAGCCTAAATTGACTTCAGTTGAGTGAAAGCAATTATAATATGAATTCTATGTCAAAGAGTAAATAATCTTACAACTGTAAGAAAGTATGCTTTTTGGAAAGTTTAATATGTGTATTTTAAAAAGGAGGTTTGATTGATCCTTTGAGTGATATTCTTCTGCTGCTCTTCTGAAATTAATAAACTCCGAGTAGAAATGAGAGCATTTGAAAAAAAATCTTAGCTTTTTTCTTTTATGTCATTTTGTTTGCATTTTACCTCTTGATTGGTGTGCTGGGTTTGTCTGGGGAAGAGTTAATTTTCTTCACAGTGGCTAGTATGGGACTATGTTTTGGATTTGTGCTGAAGACAGGGTTGCTAATACAGAGATGTTTTTGTTATTGCTGAGCAGGGCTTACACAGAGCCAAGGCCTTTTCTGCTTTTCATGCTGCCATGCTGGCAAGGAAGTTAGGAGTGCATAGGAGGCTGGGAGGAGACACAGCCAGGATAGGTGACCCAAACTGACCAAAGGGACATCATGCATATGACATCATGCACAGTATATCAATTTGGTGGGAAGAAGGAGGAAGACGGGGATGTTTGAAGTGATGGTGTTCATCTTCCCAAGTAAAGGTTATGAGCGATGGGGCCCTGCTCTGCTGGAGGTGGCTGAACATCTGCCTGCCCATGGGAAGCAGAGATTAATTCCTTCTTTTGCTTTGTGTGCATGGCTTTTGCTTTCCATATTAAATTTTCTTTTTCTCAGCTCATGAGTTTTCTGGCTTTTACCCTTCCAGTTCTCTCCCTGATCCTACTGGCGGAGGAGTGAGAGAGCAGCTGTGTGGAGCTTGGCTGCTGGCTGGGGTAAAACAGCGATAATCCTTTTTGCCCCTCAAAAAGGGGAAAACCACAGACACTTTAGAAAGTGTTCATGCTTAAAAAAAAAAAGAGAAAAAAGTAGGACTGAAAAATAGCAAAGCTGGAATTCTGCTACAATACAGAAAATTTTTACTTACAATACATTCCAAATACAGATCATCAGAGGTCTATTTTGCATTTCTCTTCTATGGGAGAGGTAGACTTTCTCAATGGGCCCTTATTTTCCTTTTTGTTTTAACCTCCCCTTTCTGAGGTTAGACCATGTACCTAAAATGTTCAGGAATGGAAAATTTTGGAATGAGCTTCCCTACAGGTGGGTTAGTGCCTTTGTGGTTAGCCAGTAGATGTCATCACAAGACTGAGCCTCGACGTCCAGGAGCTGTGCAGCACCCTTCTCTAATCCTGCACATATTTGCCAGGTCATGACTGGCGCTTGAATGTGTATTTGCTGGCTGGCAGCACCTGTTGGCAAATCAAACGGTTCAAAGTATAAGTCATCTACAAAGGAAGTACCACTTGCTGAGGCACCTTTCCAGCGAACTGATTCTCCTTGAGCTCTGCTGGTAGTGGGTAAGAAGTGTTTGAACTATGGTTTTCAACAGAGGAAGGTAACAATGATGCCTGTGGGAATTAGGAAATAGCAACAGCAATATACTTTGTAGCATAAAGGCTCTTAACAGATCTTTTACAGATAAGATTGCAGATAGGTTTACACCTACAGCTGCAGAATCTAGCCTATATACTGTGTTCTAGAATGGAAGGGTATGATTTGAAAAAGTGTCCAGTGTTAACCTTATTCTGTCCTTGCTGAACAGTAATATTAAATTTACCATTGATTTTATGAGAGAAAAAGAAGGATAAAAAAAATAATTCTTGAATTTTAATATAAAAAATGCATGCCCAGTCCTTATAATCAGGCACAGTGTTTTAAGAATGAGTTGCCTAAATGTCCATGTCTTGCAATAATCCAGGTAGGGTAGAACCAAGACGTAGCCATCTGACCTCTAGCTGTCCCTTCACAACAATGCAGGTTTTCCATAGGTCCCAAAGCCAGCCTGCATTGGTGTCTCATTTCCATAACCATCTTAAATTGCATTAGTTGTCAGCGCTTTGGCATCTGAATCACATCAATACAGTATTCTTTTTCTTCTGAAATCTGTAAGCATGCTGTAGCAGTTAGCATATGTATGACCTTCCCCATGTATGCATCTCAGTAAGTTAACACTGAGGCCCTCTCAGACAATCCTCACAGAAGCAGCTGTGGTGGTTTAAGATGTCATTGTCCTTCAGCTGTTCTGCACTAAACGTCTGCTAAAGGCTGAAGCCTCACAAAAGAGACAATAGAATTCTGTCTTTGCTTCAGCATAGTGCTCCCTGAGTTACCTTAACTTGTTGACGAAGAGGCTTTAAACTAAGCTGAATAGTTTGTGCTGGAGTACATGAAAGAGGCTCACAAGTTCTGTTCATTTACATTACTAGAAGAATGGCAGTAGAGGAGAATCTCCAGTAGAGGAGCAGAAACAAGTAGCCAAGGTATAATAGCTTCTAATACCATCTTATTAATTTCTTTGATGAATGTCTGGCTGAAACCTAAAGCTAAATATAGCAATTTAAACAGCTGCAGCTATCTTCTTCGTATACTTGCTCGCTCCAATGTTTTACAGTATTGCCCCTATCGAAGACTAGCTGTACACCAACATTTCTGGCTTGCCATTTGCTCATCTCTCAGGATTCCCAGCTGCCCCTGTCCAAGAAATACATATATACTGGAATGTTACTTTAGTGCCCTGAAACCAGAAATGCAGATACTACATTAAATACTCTGCATTTTGCCTCATAGCCTTATCAAGCAGGAATTGTATTGATTCTCAGGAGAGTTTAATTGGACTCAAGAATCCCTTCAGACATTAACATGTAGCTGCATCTGCCGTGCAATTTCCACCTGTCTGTAGTAATTCGTGATCTGCCTACAGCATCTGAGTTCAGTTTTCCTTGGAGTGTGCAGCATTTTGTTTACTGTGATTTACCCATGACAAATCCCACAGAAAGCAGCAGGGCCCATGGAGAGCTGCCAGAGAGATTCTGGCTCAGAGAAAGATAACTTTCTGGCATGAATACTGGTCTGGCCAGCTTTGCCAGCAGTGGGAAGGACAGGTGGGAAGCACCTTCTCTCCATCTTTGTTTTGTACTCCTCTATTCTGTAGTGCCAGTCATTCCCTTTGCAAGAGGACAAGGTCTCAAAGGGTATCCAGTCCCCAGTAGTGAGATGACTTGTGAGAGTAGCTTGTGCACTACATTTTTTGTCTGAGGCAGTCTGAGAATGGGGTAAGACTAGTGTGCACTAAGGACAACCTAGCAAGAGGAGGTAAAGTACCCTGGTGGGAGGAAAGTGTCATCTCCAAAGGGGAACTCATGGTAGTGGTAGAGAGCACGGCTTGTATAAATGCTGCAATAAACTGAATTTAATGATTACTTGCCAAAAATTGCTTTCATGGTGCTCTTTCTTCCAGATCTTTTAGGCTGCCTGATAATAACCTACTGGTGATAATTATAATTCTTTCTCCCGTATAAAATGAAATGTCTTGTGTCATAGTATCTCTTTTATTTTTTTGCAGGGACTTAATTTTTATATACTAGAGACCAGTTTTGACATTTTGTAATTTTGGAAAGTTCACATTTATTTCAGTGCCTGAGTTGACTATTTGATAAAAACTTTGGTCCTAAATGTACAAATAACACTGTTACTTTGAGAAATGTGGTAAGATTACAAGGTCAATCATGACAGATGCTTTGTTAAATGAAAACATGTGTGAAACAACAAGCATCCAGCATAAAGTTTTATTGTCAGTTTGTTCGATATGTAAAGCTGCTTCGTGATCATTTTGCAAGACACACAGTATTGGCATGCCATCTTTAGTTCCACTTATCAGTCAAATAAAGTCAGTTGGTCTCTTCCCTGGTTTCATGCCTGAAGTTGGATGAGGAGTACGCAGATGTTGCTTGTGGTAAAATCATGTAATTGTCAGCACACGGCAAGTTAGAATGGAGAATGGAGACTGCATTTTAGGAACCGTTTTCCGGCAGATGATTAATAATCTACTGTTAAATAGAAAGTTTTACAAATTACATGGTTTTGAAAACCCATCAAGAGCATTAAAAGGATTTACATCTGAACAGATGTCCAATATGGTATTCAGCTGTCTTGAAATAAGAATGGATAAACTAAAAAACTTTAGAAATGTATTGGGGACTAGGAAACAGAGTTTGAAAACCATATTTTCCTAATAGGACATGCAGAAATTTATTGCACTTCATGTTTAAGACTGAATTTACTGATAGCTTGCTGGGCTGTCATTATTACTTTACATTCCGATCTTTTGTTTTTGAGAATTATGGTGAACATTTACAGGGTTTATTGTAATGTTGTTAGGTTTAGGAAGCTGGCTTGATGGATTAACTGTCAACTTCGTTTAAGATGTTAGTTTGTGTAGATGGCAAAGAGAATGTGTTCCTGATAAAGCACAGACTATTGCACTGGGATAGGGAAACAGTTCCACAGAGCATGTCAGGACATGACTGATGGTGTGGCTATTCTCTTCTGTGTTGGTTCTGACTACACTTCCCCCACCCCCTTCCTATAGTATCCAAACACCTTTCAATACTACATGAGCAAACATGATTAGTATCTGTCACAAAATGTTCTTTCTTTCATCTTTTCCTTGGGGCAGAATTGTGTGTGCAGTGTAACTTAGCACTTTTTCTTTTTAAATGTATCTGTTACATTATGATATGTTTGTTGAAGGGAAATCAAAGATGTATACTCTGACTCAAATTGGAAGATTTGTGGTGATTCTTTATTCCCAGGGGAGTTCATTTCACAAACTCAGACTAGCTCCCAAGCAAGCTGTGTTTCCTGCATGGACGGGCTTTACCTTCAGGAGAAAAAAAGTTAATTATGCCTGGGGAGTATTGACTAGCCTGTTGAACTGGAGCTTTAAGCAGTGTTTTAAATATGCTCAGCCCAGAATACTGAGCCCCTTGAAGGAATGCTTTTTCAGTTTAAACATAAGTCAAAGTTCAGTGTGAAGTCATCAAAAACTGTTTAACAAAAAGACTGGACACACCTTTAAAGTCTCTGTTGGGCAGATGAATAGGAGTGTTTGGATATCATCTAGCATTCCCTGTTGACTGAAGGAGACATAGTAAAGGTGGATCACATCACAGTGACCATGAGAAAAGTGATAAAAATAACTGGTTTGGGGTTTTTTTTCTGTAATTAATGGTAAAAGCAAAACCTTGCTCAGTGACACAATCCTTCTTTTTGCTTTCAAACACAAACCAAGTTGTTTCTGAAAAAAACTGTTCTTGATACATAATTATAACCAAAAGTTAAGCCTAAGTTACCATCACCAAAATCAGAAGTAGGCCAAGTACACATTCATTTTTTCAAAGCTAGTATCTTGGACACAATGAAATTTAATATCAGTCCTGGCCGACCAAAAAAGCTGATTTAAAGCTTACAGTCACAATGCAGCTTCCATTTTTGAGTGGCTGGCCTTGTTAGCTAGTTGTATTTTGTGTTTAATGTTTGGACTTTTCAGCATAAACCAGAAAACATTTCACAAGGTTTCTTGTATTTAAATATACAAAATAGTTTATTTTAATTTGTATGAAAGAAAGCAAAAGCAAAAAAATGGTACTATGTTACTCTGCAGGTTTTATAAAATTTATCTGTAATTAGTGAATAGAGAAACTGATAAAGTCCTTGCAGCTAAAACAGCCAGTGAGATGATAAAATAATAAAGGCAGTTGGTCTAGGTGCTGATCATTATATTTCTTAAAATGAGGCACCAAAATGCCATGCTGGTGCCTCCTTGTCCTTCAGGTTTTATTGCCCTTTTTTTTCTTTCACGGACCTATTTTCTATGCGTCTGGAATGATTGCCTTCACCTTTTGTGTGTTGATTGTACATGTTTTAAGGGTGGTTTCTTCTGTGCTCCTAATGTTACTGTGTAAGCAGAAAGCAAGCCTTGCTTTGTAGTAGGCTCAGATTAATCTAAAAAACAGTGAAATTGAATCAGATCTGAGGTTCTTTCCATACCTTCCATGATATTTGTGCAAGAGAATATGATGATTCTCTTGCATGCACTGTCATGTACTATTAAAACATCACTGCATTTAAAACTGGAAGAAACATGAAATTATGAGAGAGTTTAATTGGTGCCAGAGGTTAATGTGAAATTCATTTTGCACGTGTGTGCCTTAGTTACGTTTACTGTAACACGACCAAGAAGAACAAAGAAAACCAAAGAACACATTGTTCATATTCATTCTACTCACAGTGCATTTTCTTCCCTTTATTTGCCTTGGTGTCTGTCACAATCAGGCAGATCTGTTTAT
The DNA here is from genome assembly GCA_013397135.1 of Pachyramphus minor. Lineage (NCBI taxonomy): Eukaryota > Metazoa > Chordata > Aves > Passeriformes > Tyrannidae > Pachyramphus > Pachyramphus minor. The sequence continues at coordinate 118,311 of VYXB01000990.1, forward strand.
TCTCTAATATGTAAGTAAATAATGAAAAAGGATTTTCCAGCAAGCATCTGCTACTGGGTCAATCATTCACATAACTTATCTATATAAATACTTCAATATCCATAGGAATACTATACTGAAAAAAGTCACCTGTGTGTTTGCAGGGCTGGTATCATAAAATCACAGAATCACAGAATTGTAGAAGAGTTTGTGTTGGAAGGGTTACAACCCCCCTGCCATGGGCAGGAGCACCTTCCCTAGAAGAGGTTGCCCAAAGCCCCATCCAACCTGGCCTTGAACACTTCTAGGGATGGGGCATCTACAGCTTGTCTGAGCAACCTGTTCCAGTGCCTCACCACTCTCACAGTGAAGGTTTTCTTACTAATATCTAGTCTAAGCCAATTCTTTCAGTTTAAAGCCATTGCCCCTTTTCCTATCACTACATGCCCCTGTAAAAATTCCCTCTCCAATTTTCATATATGCATATTCCAAAGTATGTATGGAAGGGGCACTCAACTGAAGCATTGCAGAAGGGAGAAACTAATACACAGATCCCGATTTTCAGATGAGACCTATATTCTTCATCCTTTATTGTTTTGTAAGCATGTTGAATAGTTTAGTAAATAGGATAAAATTGTGGATACATTCAGAAAGTACTCCCTCAACACATTTCTCAAGCTAAGGAGGTCTGGGAAAACAAAATATATTTTTAATTTCCTGATACTTATCTAGATTTTCGTATTTAGCACATTGGTACAAGTGATACCCTATTAATCAGAGAAATTCCTTTTTTTTTTGTCTTCTGCAAATCAAAACAAACAAGGCTTCTGTCATTTAGTTTCTTTTTTAAATTACACATTCACTTTAGAATCCATTTTTGTGAGTGCTTTACATGCTACATGTTTGTTTTAGGTAGGTATCCTGTGGGTGTGTATGTAAAGCATGAGTTTAAGGGAATTAATTTTTAAAGGGTTTGATTTTTTCATATGTGCTTTTCTTGCTAGGACATCAAATCTCCATTTTGTGGAGTGACTGCTGACCTTTAAAGGGGGCGGCTGTTGGGCAATTAGATGCTCTGTCCTTCAGTCACGTTAGTGTCCTATGGGTCTGATGGAATGGGACCTTAACAGAAAGCCTGGGTATCTGTAGGCTTTTGCTTTCTTGGAAAGCATTTTAAGGCAGGAACCTTTACGACCTCTTCAAATGGTTGCCACAACAACTCCTGGCTTCTATCAGGAGTCATTTTCATTATGTGATTTGTGTCACGATCAAAGTGTGTGTTCCTTGGTTTCATTCTACATTAGTTATCAAACATAGGGGTGAAGTTGTTTCTTAGTGGAAATAACATGGAAAACTTGCTTTTCAGGTTAATGGCCAGATTTACATTCTAACACACTGATTTATACCAGCAAGGAATGTCAGTATGAGGGCTTGCTTTCAGCATCGAGACAGCATTGCTGCCAAGCTCAGCAGTCCAGCTCTTTCTCCACCCCTGGTATTTACCACCGTGCTGTTGCCTCCCTTACACTGGCACAAGCACTATTACTGCTGTGCCATGAACTCTGGGTCAGGGAAATCACCCAGATTAAAATTAAACTGTTTCTTTCCGCATTTAGTTCTACTAGAGATCAGTTCCCTGGAGCGGTTCCTTAAATGGCATAGAACCGCTTATGCCAGTTCCAGAGAGGGGACAGAGCAGAAGCTGGGGCTGAAAGCCCGTGGGGGAACAGGGGATTCTTGATTACTTAGGCAGTGCTTAGTCTGTATTTGCTGAATGCATACAGGAAGCCGTGGCTCAGTGGCTCATTTTAAGTCAGTTTAATGCAATCTGAGACTGACACTGAACTGGATACTGTCTCCTTCAGAACATATCCTCCTCTGTGGCGTGTTCTTGTTGTACCCTGTTTGCATATTGCTTCAGGCTGCCTGTTTGATGCAGGCAAATATCCACACATTCATCTCAAATATATAGTGCCAAGAGGTAGGGCTTGCAAATTTCCCTTTCAGCAGTAGAGTCAGCTGCCACGTAACATGAGATTTGTTCTTCAATCTGCATACTCCCTTTGAAAAAAAGAAGTTTGTGCTAGATTGAAGATAGGCAAAGTTAGATGACGAAATGCAAGTTTCTGAATGTGTCTAGTTGTCAAAGGTCCCTTTGTAGTCCATGAAAAAATAGATGGTACACTTGGGAATTACAAAACTACTTGGCCAATGCAAGTGTCTTCTTTAGGATGATCTGAATAGCTCTCCAGACACCACTGGGCAGGTTTCAGTTCCCTCAGCATAGGACCAAGTGTACTGTGAGGGGCTCTAGCCACCCTGCCAAAAGGCATGGGTTTCCTGTTAATCCTGTGTTATATTTTCCACCCCTCTGCAGATGTCCCAGATACCTTAAAGGGTCTCAAGTGACCCTGAATACCTATCTTTAGACAGCAGGATCCAAATCCACTGAATAGACTTCAGTTGGCTTTAATGGATGCTTAGGATAACTATCTCACGATACAGACATCTACCTTATCCAAACTTAGGTGAAACAAATCTCAATAAATGCTTTTCAGAAAACCTGTCTAACATAGCATGAATGTAATTCAATGCAGTAACGTCTCCCTACGCAGAGAGGTCTGGAGAGAAAGTGGGAGAAAGCTTCCAGCTGCTACTGGCAGGAACATTAAAGGAACTGAAGTTACTAGAACCGGCAAGTCTACCACCTGGATCACTCATAAGAAGGCAAATATGTGGGCTGTGATTATGAGTTACATATACTCAACCATACTTGGACAGGGAGGTATAAGTGCTATTCCAGTAAAGGGTTGAATGAATATGTAAGTTCAGTAGAGAGAAGAGATAAAATAATTCCATACACATTAAAGAGTTTTCTGCTTGGGACAACCATCACATTTTTTGCCAGAACACTGCTCTCCACAATCTCTTTACTTATTGGCGTGTTTCTAGTGAGTCGAGCTCTGTAGAACAAGCCGTGCCCACAGCTGTTGTACTGTCCAACCCAAAAGCTTACTCCTGATAAAAGTCTGACTAATGGAGAAGACAGGTCAGTGTGTTATACCAACTTAAAGTGCAGTATTGAAGGTAGGATAAAATACCTGACATGACTGTGTTGTTTTCACAGAATGCATTTTTCACTCCAGAATAGGGTGCTCGGTCTTGATTTACTTGCAGAATGGAAAGTTTTAATTGTTTTAATTGTCTTGGGAATATGTATGAACTGATTTCTCATGTGTCTGCTGTGGGAGCCTGCTGCACTCCTGAACAAGGTTCATGGGGAATCACTCTTGGAATTGCTTCTTATCGGGATTGGAGTGTGAGGCGAGTAGAATTGAACAGTTAATACATGACTGGGGGAGCCCCTGGTGGTCTAGTGGTTAAGGATACGGCACTGTAACTGCCGAGGCCCCGGTTCGATTCCCGGTCGGGGAAACTCCCCGGGCAGGTGGAGCCCGTTAGCCCTTTAAGGCAATCCACCTACGTCCTGAGGACCTCGCTGCCACTGTCCAAGCTCGCTTGGCCCCGGCAGATGAACCTTAGGATTAAAGGGTGGGCTCAGTTCTGCGCGCACTGTGTCCCACCTAAAATAAATCCAATGCGCAGGCTGGAAGGCGTACAAACACCTTCCACAGATCTTCGTTTGCGAAGTCTGGCCATTATATTACATGACTGGAGATTTGCAGTATATTTCACTTTGCTTCATACAGCAAAATATTCTTACTATCCATAATTGTAATGTTATTATCATCCATGTTACTGATGTATTTGAAATAGCTGAAGAGAATTAATCCTTAGCCCATTACCCAGATTTTTCCAGCCCTGAATAAAGACTTGAATTTTCTGTAAGATGAAAAATAAATCCCAATACATTTGTGTGGGTATGGTACTGTGAGCATATTTATTTTGGTGATAGGAAATTCATCTCACTGGTGAGCATCTGTTATAAATATCCATGCTGTTCTGTGATGGCAAAGCAGCACAAAAAATATGGACTAGTTCTTCATCTTAATGAGCAGTCATTGCTTCGTTTGCTTCAGCTGAGCTGCAGAATGAGACATTTTGAATACAGAGTGAATGCACTGTATTTAATGAACTGTTTAACTGAGTGTACAGGCTCTCTGTATTCCTATGTGTGTGTGTGTGTGTGTGTGTGTGTAATGTCCCATGTCTATCATATTTTAAAGAATATTCCATGAAATAGTGTGTCTCAATTTTCTTTGTTAATCTAATGATGTACAAAGAAAGTATAAAAGTTAATCAAGTGAAGTCCACCTGGCTTCTTAAAACTATAGTATACATAGCTGTTAGAAAGAAATCCGGATTCTTCCCGAAACTTATATGAGAAATGTAAATCTCCATGGTCAAAAATTCTGTGTCAATCATTTGAGCATATTAGTTTTAAAATGCTTTAGCATTAATAATATTCTCTGTGTTCCACACAAGTCATCCTTAATACATTAGTGTTAACTCATCCTGTTAACTCATGTTAACCTGTAAATAAATACTCATGCAGCATTGTTTGTTCAATTCTTCACACTGTCTATTGGGCAGATTCAAACTATAGAAATGAATGCTGTCCTTGAGTTCACTGTTGGTGTTTGCAATACAGTGCTGAAATATTAGGAATGGAGGGAATTGTAGAAATAGTATTTTTTAAAACATAAATGTTTATGATTTTTCTTCTCTTGTAATAATAATATTCTGGCATAGGTTAGAACATATAAACATTATACTTACTAGAGTCAAGAGATTTATACCTTGTTGAGTATGTATCTGAAAGAACTCTAAGTACTGTAAGCTCTTTGCTTCACACACCATTTAGTTTTGATAGGAAAATAATGAAAGTTTTCACGTACTGTTCTATTATGGATGCAAATACTGTAGATTTCTTGGCTATTAAGTGTCAGAACGTTTTGTGTATTGACTCAAATATAGAATCATAGATTTATAGAATCCTTAAGGTTACAAAAGATCTCCAAGATTTTTGAATCCAACCTTTGACTGAACACTACCATGTCAACTAGACTGTAGCACTAAGTGCCATGTCCAGTAGTTTCTTGAACACTTCCAGGAATGGTGACAGCTTCCTGGACAGCCCGTCCCAATGCCTGATCACCCTTTCATTGAAAAAATTCTTCCTGATGTCCAAGCTGAACCTCCCCTGGTACAGTTTGAAGTCATTTCCTCTTGTCCTCTCACTGGTTGCCTGGGAGAAGAGACCTGGCTACACCCTCCTTTCAGTTGTAAAAACCCTTCTCTTTTTTAGACTAAGCACTGCCAGCTCTCTCAGCTACTTCTCATAGAACTGACTCTCTAGACCCTTCCCCAGCTTCATTGCCCTTCTCTGGACATGCTCCAGCACCTCAATGTCATTTTTTAATTGAGGGGCCCAGAACTGGACACAGGACTCCAGGTGTGGCCTCACTATTGCCAAGTACAGAGGGACAATCACTGGCCTGGTCCTGCTGGCCACACTATTGCTGATACAGCCAGGATGCCATCGGCCTTCTTGGTTACCTGGGCACACTGATGGCTCATGTTCAGCCACTATCAACCAGCACTCACACTGGGCTGCATTCCAGCCACTCTTCCCCCAGCCTGTAGTGTTGCATGGAGTTACTGTGACCGAAGTGCAGGACCTGTCACTTGACCTGGTTAAACCTCATACAACTGGCCAAGGCCCATTGATCCAGCCTGTCCAGATCCCTCCATAGAGCCTTCCTGCCTCAAGCAGATCTACAGCAATCCACTGCATCATATCAGATTTAGTTCTCTTTCCATCATGCTACATTATGTTTCTTTCTTTGAAACATTTTACAAAATTTCCACAGGATAGTTGGTTACTGCTGACTTTATAGATATTTAGAAGTGTTCACTTTTATGTCAACTATAGACAAAAAAATTCTATAAAATATTAAATATCAGAATGCAAAGAGCACTCAGGAATTCACAGGAATAATTCACAGTAAGTTTTGCCCTACTTGTATTAATATGGAATTGTGATTTAGTTTGTTTTTTTATTTTTTATTTTGTGACCAGTGGGTTTATTAGAACACTAGGTGATGGGGCATATTTTATCATCAAATTTGATGTGGTATAAGCAGAAATTTAGAATTGGCAAAGGGGTATTGATTAAACCTTTTCTTTTGGCACCAAAAGTGATCTAGAAAACCACTATTTTAATTCCTGTTCAAACTTATGCTGGTTAGGGTTTGGTTTGGGGATTTTTAATGGTTTTCTTTTCAGCTCTAACACTTCTTTCTTTTATCACATTTTATTGTGTTTTACTGCTCTAAAAATTTTCTTCTGCTGTACTGTTGAAAGCCACTGAGGAAGCTGCACTTTAAATAATATCCAAATCAATTCTATCAGATCAACACTAAGACAGAATTATGGAGGAAAGTAAAATTTAGAGTTAATTTGAAAGACAGTTATATATGTGAGATATAAAAAAGTTCTAAAGAGTGAGTATTAAAACTGTATGGTACAGTATGTGCGCAAAAGGGCTGAATGGTATTAATAGTTCCTTACAGAGTAGTAGATTTATTTTGAAAAGTGGTATGGAGTAGTGATATCAGTGAGATAAAATTGTTTTCAGTGTAACATTTGGTTAGATCTGATATGTATGGTAATCTTCTTTTGCTAAAATGAAGTCAACCTTTCTGCTTGCAAGTTGTTGAATATTAAAATAGCTACTAAGTTAAAACATACAAACCAATCTATTTCATAACTATGAAAATGTTTGATATGCCAATCAGTACTATTAATGAAATTTCTTAATTATTTTGTCACTGATCCCTGATTTCATTATAGCTCCTTTTCACCATCTCTTTAGCACAAACATCTGAATACATGGCATAATCACTCAAGATGTAAGGACTTTCTTGCTGATATGTTCCTGTCTGTCTGCTCAGGGACTTTTACAGTCAATATGTTAGATAGTGGAAAGCTGATGTTATAAAGCTGGCTTTGCTCAGCACTGTAGAATATAAGAAGAGAACACATGTTGACTTAAAAGTTGAAATATAGTATATACTCAAAATTTTTTTTCCCTGGAATATTGCCATCATTATCCATATATATCTATATAACTGTGAGTAGTACTTACATGTGCTGCAAATCAATATGCTGAACTTCCATGCACTTCTACATAACTTTCTTTTACTCAGATCTTGTTGCATATTTGATAAGGGAGCAAAGACTTAACCTAAAAGGTTATAACCTTTCCATGCAGTATGCTGTCGAAATCTCATTCTTCTGCAATTTTTGAGTGGCTGTACTACACTTCTGTTAGGAAGAAAAAGTTTAACCATAGCCTGAAAGAAACTCCAGATCCGCTTTCATGCCACGAGGTTTGCCATCCTGTTCTCCAGTAGATTTAAATAACTGCTGTTCTTCTGGTTTTCAAAACATGACTTTCAGAGAAAACAGTGCCCTATGAGGACACTGGTGTGAAAAATGGCCATGAAATTTGTGTGACTCATATTGCTGCCATATCTCCTTGTCTCTAGGTGTTGAATAATGTTAAAGGAAACCTTAAAAAAAAGGTTGGAAGACTTGGCCTATATTATATCTGTGTAAGCAGTTACTGTATTTACCATGAGAAGGGCACGTGATGACAGACTGGAGAGAAAATTATTTCTGTGGCCACATATGAGCAGGAAAGAGAGAGACAAGTGTATCCAACAACCTTGTAGAGCGCACTGTGGAAACCTAAGATAAAATCTACCCTTCTCATTTATTTCCCTCTAGCCAAAAATAAACCTTTTCTGTCTATGGAGCAACATGGTCCCTTACTGAAATACTCAAGATAGACCTTAGTGAACTGTCTCAGGAATCAGCAATCAGCAGGGCTTAGTAGGCTCAGCAGAGCATCAAACTAGTAAATCTTTGATTCTGGCAGGGCTGAATCATGTGGCATTATCTTTTATGCCATGAGGATGTACCAGCTCGGCTGGAGCTTGTTTGTGTGGCTCTAACAGGATGCATGTCCTGTGTCTTGCCCCAGTGTTCATGAGCAAAAGGACATTAAGGTATCTTGGTGATTGTAGGTTGAAATACCTGTTTAATAAAAGAACAAAGAGACTATAGCATAGGCATCTTTAATGTAAGCACATACTAGAATAAATGTGTCTGCATTGAACAAGGAGTTTTTGAGACAGTACACATTTCACTTCACTGTTCCCTCCCATGTTCTTTAACATAAGGATCTTTATTAAACTTATCCTGAAAGTTGCTCATTAACTAGAAAGTGGAAAGAAAGTGCTTTCCCATGGTTATGCTAGACTGTATTAGACCCATTCCAAGAACTTAGTGAGTATGTGTAGAAGTGAAGAACAGAGCTATTGCTTATATTTCAGCAGCTAAGAAATCTAAAACATACATGAATTTAGTAAGATGAGGTAGGAATCATGTCTAAAGAATTAGAAATATGTTTGGATAACAACTTTGCAAGGTCAGAATGTGTTATCTTGAGATATTTGAGTCAAAGAGTGTAATAAAATCTTATCATGAGACTTCATTTGGACTGCAGCACCCAGTTTTAGAATCACAGAATGGTTTGGGGTTGACCTTAAAGTTCATCCAGTTTCAACCATTTAGTTCCATTTAGTCAACAGGCATCTAGTTCCATTTGTTCAACAATTTTTGAAGTGTTCCACCACAGGAGAGGGAGAGAAGGGCAAGAAGCCCCTGCTTTTGTTGGTGGAGATTAGTGAGAATATCCCTTTGGTCAATTTGGATTAGCTGCCCTACTTGTGTCTCTACCCAAGTCTCTACCCTTGTGTGTCCCACTGCCAGCCTACTGATGGGGAGTCAGAATGCTGGAGACAGTGCTGATTCTGTGTAAGCACTGCTCAGCAGTAGCCAAAACAGTGGTTATCAACACCTTTCTAGCTATCAATGCAAAGCAGAACACTGTGAGAGCTTCTGTGGGAAAAATGAACTTTGTCCGAACCAGTCCCAATACCACTTTATAAATAACTAGTTATTATTACTAGTTAATATTACTGACTAATAGTATTTTCCCTCTTTGAAAAGACAGGAGGTGGAGGCCTGGATAAACAAATTATTTTCTTAAACAGATAACATAGTACTAAGGTACTTCTTTAGAAAGCTTAAGGCCAGAGTCCACACTTCCAAGGGACAAGATAGGACGGACCAGTAGACCAAGGTTAAAGCAGGAAATTTTCACTAGCACAGAGAAACCTATAGGAGGTAAGAAGTCAAGGATCTCATTTTGCAAGGGTGTGGGCATTTGTATGACTGAAGTTACACGTGCAAATGTTGGAAAGATTGAAACTTTTATTATGTAGCATATAACTATTTAGATCTATCTCTGAACAGATAAGGAGTCTCTGACATATTTTTCTTTTGAATGTGTGGCATACATTGTTTTACACAGGAGGATCAGCAGTGTATTGCTGTCAGGTTGATCACCTGGTCACTCAGCTTTTAGAGATGGGCTGAAATGTACGCCTTTCTGGAGGTGTCAACAGAGGCCCAGCAATCAGTGACATTTTGTATGTTGGATAGTTGCCTGTATGAAGATTAATACTTTTGCCGTCCCATCTTCTGATGTTAAATCAATTGATATCGACACCTGTTTGACCCTATAGAACAGAGAAAGAAATCCTGTGAGTGTAATTTATGCATTTCTTATGCATCTCTTATTAATCAATCCTGCTAATTAAGACCTTAGGTTTCTTCTATAATTATGGTAAGAAGGAAAAAATGTATCCTTAAAAGGCATGCGGGGTAGAGCTTATCTTCCTAAACTATGAGGCTTTCACAGGTAGCTCTATGGCAATCATTAGCTAGAGGGATTTCAGCAACCATCTATACTCATGTGGCAGGAGGGCTGCCCAGACTGATTTCATCTAAGATGTCTTGTTAATCTCACGGAGCAACTGGTGCTCTTTGACATCCTCTCACCTCCACCCTGTGCTCCAACTTCTGCTGTATCCACTGTTCTTCATGGCCCTACAACCTGTGGGTCTTCTGTGGCATTCCTGGAATTGGCTTGCTGAGCCCATCGGCCTCGGGTTTCATCATGGTGCTGCATCCTACAAGAAGCAGGAATCCTAAGAGGTAGCAAGAACGTTGTCAGATTTAGTGGGGGAATGAAAATAAATATTTTGAACAGACATGAAATCAATTTAAAATAATGACTAACACCCCTGGCCAAAAGGAGGAGGCAGGCGGTGACAGCTCAGCACTGTGTCATCAACATCATTTGAATTGCTACAGGCAAGAGGAATTTTCCCAGAGACTTCCCAAGTGCCCCCCATCATGCTGCAGCCCAGGGAACCTCTCTGGTTTGTGTGTTAGCAATGTTATCAGCCACAGCAGGTAACGTGGGAGGCTGAGGTCATGTCCCAACAGGTGAGTGCTATGCAGCTCTCTTTCAAGAATGGGTGGGAAACACCTTCCTTTAAAACTGATAAACATTTGTCCTAGCTGGCATGTAAAAACTGCTGTGATCGCAGCTCCCCACGTTTCTGTATGAATGCTGAGGCAAAAAATGTAAACTTGAGATCAGAGGTACCCAGGCCTTAACCTGCCTGTATGTGATAGCCAGCAGATTCAGGGGGAGCTGGACTTAATTTGAGAAAAACATTGCCTCCCTGAAGCTGAAGGATTTTGGTTTTTCATTGCATGTGGGAGAACAGTCGTGGAAATCTTGATCAAGGACTTTCTGGAAGCCTGAGGGATGCCAAATCAACTTTAACTTGGCATGTCAAAAAACACACCCTGATATTTGTAGGTCAATGAGAAATTTTTGAAAAGACTCTTGCCAAATCTATTATAAATAAAGGAGTTTTTATGTAAATATGCCTCTTCACTTATCAAGACAGTGCAGTATTCTGCTCTTACATTAAGACAGGGAATAATAGCTAAAACAGTAATCTCTTTTCAAGCTGAGTAAAATGTGATCTGTACATAAATAAATTCTTAAAACCTGTTGTATGCTAAAAACAAATTTAATTTTCAAGATGCAATGTTTCTACTGATGATTTTAATTTAATTGCTACTTATCTCAAAGCATGTCAAATTTTCATGCAGATGCAGAGAGAAAGAGGGCAAGAGAAATGATGTGTTGGAAGCAACACATTATCAAGATTGAGTGGTCATAATTTCGCAGTCACTTCTGTCCCCTATCCCTCTGCTTTATGTCTGTTTAGCTTCTCTGTTGGAAAACTCACAGGGGTCATATTATTCTGAAGTCTCAATTCTACTATTCATTTCTGAAGTACTTCCATTGCACTTAATTTTAATATTTAAACAGATTTCTGACATCTTGGCTTGAATCTTTCAAGGAATTTTTGGATTCTTCCATTTTTTAATATTTTTTTTTCATCTTGCAATGTACATTGATACTGCAACATAGGAATTTGAGATAAAATAAGACAGGAATATATTATAATTGCAGTTCTGCCCCTTAGGACGGAGCTCAAATAACACTAAAAAATTTGCCATCATGTATAGAAATAACCCATTAATGCAAAAGTGTCTCTTTCCTCAGCAGAACTAATATATTTGAGTAGATTTTTGCAAGGCTTGTCTTAATTCAAACTTAGTGAGTTAAAAAGGAACTCTTTTTGTTGTTTATATCAACAATTTTGAATGTTTTCAGTTTTTTAATCCGCCTTTTGCTGAGCAGGACTAAATCACCTGCAAAAGGTTATAGGTTTGGCATAGCTTAAGAAGGATGAAAGGCACCACAAAGGAGTTTGTCTGGTCAAACAATAAGTATTTGAGATTACCTGGTACAATTACTCTGAAATCAATTAAAAATAAATGTTAAATGAACCTGCCTGACATTTATTCTCCATCAGTCAGTCAGGCATTTCATTTGTTGTAATGCCAGAACAGAAAAGGAAAGAAAATTCAAGTATGTGAAAGTGAATTCTTAATGAAAAAAAAGCAGTTCAATCACTTTGACACAGAGTTTAAAGAATAGTTTTTATATGAGTGCTCAATGAGCTGCAAGTCCAGTTCATAAAGTGTTATTGATAAAATCCAACTTGTTTAGAATAGGTTTTGCAAATAACAACAACCTCTTTAATCCCTTTTGCATACATTTTTCTCTTAAGGCTATAAAATTTAAGATTTATGAGTTTGGATTGTGATTTGAAATGAAGGGGAATTTTCTGCAAAACCAGTGTTCAACACTTAGAGTTTGAAAGTTCAATTGCTTCTTCTTCAAGGAAAATTTGCCAATTTGACACAAGTCACAATTTAAAATGCATTGTGAAAAATTAGAGGCCTCAGTTCTAGATGGTACGCCCTCATGCCCCGTAGTTTTAAGGATGAGAATGGTTTTGCAAACATTGAAATACTAGACACATACGTAGGAGTTTGCAGTGGTGGGTTCTCAATGAGAATGTAATTTAATGAAAGGGAAATTGGTGTGTGTGTGTATATATGGATAGATAGATAGACAGATATAGATATAGATATTGATTTTCCCAGAAAAAAAGGAATTTCTTAAAATACTGCACTATTGAGATAATATTTTTATTTTAAGTATATTTCTCCTGGATCCTGTTCTGTTATAATGTCTTTCATTTGTGAGGCTGCAGTACGCTTTTCTGTTTTTACTCATAAGTTTCGGGACCAAGGCTTAGGATTCCTATGACCCTCAAATTTAACACTTTGTCTGATTAGGCTTTAAATGACAGTGGTTTTCCTATGGGCTAATACATGTGTAGCAGTACTTTAAAGGTAAAAACCAGAAAAAAAATTCCCATATGTGACAATAACTAAACTAGTTGAACTAAACCCGTTATTCTGTGAGACGAGAAAATGAACCTTACTTCATATCAGGTGGAGCACATAGGAAGAAGTTGTCTGGCGCCAGAAAACATATTAGTAAGCAGAGACCTGAAAACTATTAAAGTTTATTTTAAGAATGTGTTACCAGAGATCTAATAAATTTACGTGTTGCTGCAGGCCACGCATGTATCAAGACTTACTAATCCAGGTGGTGGGTTTTTTCTTTGCAGGGATGTGCAGGGTGTGGATCTTTAGGATAAAGGTATTCTGCTTTAGGTAATATGGGCATTGTTTAGTGATAGACATGACAGCTTGAGTGGTATGTTTGGGTTTTCTCTGTTACTACTCACAAGGCAATTTAAATTAATTGTCTCATGCAAGTTAGTTTGTGACTACACAAAGTGCTAATTAGTTTAATGACAACATGGAAATAACTTCATAGTAACAGAAGAATTCTTCTAAACCAAATGGATATTTTTGCTACTACTTTTAAATATTCCTAAGATTGCTTTTAAAGGATATAAATTTTTCAGGTTTCCCAAATTACAGTTCAAGACCAGTTGTGTCTCTGACTTTTCTCAGGACCCTTCTTGGTCAAGAAAATTTCATCACTGGACTTTAGTTAGCCATCTAGACTGGTGGGTTGCACACACTCCCATTCTTCAATGGAGTGAGTCAAATCTTTCCAGAGGGTGATCCAGCTGTTCATAAAAGATGTACCTGCAGTTCCTGAAGATGTAGTTCTTTTCACTCACTGTGCCTAGATAGCTAGCTTAAATTAAACATATATCTTTTACATCATAACATTAGATTATATGAATACTACTTTGAAGTAGGATCTCTTGTAGGATCTCTAAAGCAGATCTGTTGTCTTCATCTTTTGTGAAACAGAAGCTGGTTGATTGTTCCTGTGCACTGGGACCTAAGCAAAAACATACTGTCTTTTGCCAGCAGTGGTTTTTCACTGGAACTGTTGAATTTGTCTGCTCTGAATTTTTTTCTGCTCAGAAGCAGTGGTCATCCTGCAGAGCAATTCCTTTGCTAACAGCATGGAATCCCAAAACAGAAAGTGGATCTTTTGGATTCCCTTGAAATCAGTTACAAAGCTATCTGTAAAGGCTTTCAATCACACACAGTGCTCCAGTATCTTTTTCTGATGATTCAAATTGGGTTCCTCTTTTTCCACTTTACTCTTTCCTTTGAAAGCTCATAGCCTCTTAGCGCAGCTGACAGATTGAAGGGATCCTGGATTTTGGGGAACTAATTTGAGTTGATTTAAACTGAAATTTTTTTAAAGTTATGAACTGAAATGGCTGAAGAGGCAGTGCATGTTTGCTTCCACGGTTTTTGTTAATGAAAATGAAGTTAATCTCTTAATCAGAATCTAGTTAATCTCCGACAGAACTGGACATAGACTTGAATTGGGGATTCCTTAAATTAACCCAGCATGAATCTTCAGACTGTGCTTGGAGACATCCTTAGTTACGCTTAGCTGAATTTTACGAGGATCCAAATTTAATATGCACCAGCCAACCTTTACATTCACGTCTCATCTCTCACTTCCCCTTCTCTTTTTGTAACAAAGCAACTACACAGTATTCTTCAGATACTTCTTCTGCTATGTGACTTCGAGCATTTATTTAGACTGAGCCCACGCAAATGTGGCCATTCCAACTTGATTCTTGGGGGTAGACATAAAACAAAAGCGAAAAAAGAGAAAAAGAAACTACTGAAAGAAGGAAACTGTCTGCAGTTCATTGGATACCAGCAATTACACTCCAGGCAAGCTAAGTCCGTACTGCTGGGAAGTGTGTGTTTTCTCATGAGAAGTCAGAGAAAGCATTGTTTTAGCCCCTAATCACCAGGGGTTAGTTTAGGGGGTTGGTTTTGGCTATTCTGCAAATATATTGAGTTACAGTGGCAGATAGAATGCAGGAAGGTGCAGAGTTCAGCGAGTTATTTTAGTAATTGGAGTCTATGATAGTACATTTGAAAGACACTTACAAAGGTGAAGCATTTTAATGGGTTTCTAATTGGATAAAATCATTAGGTTAGCTTATGCATTGTTGAAGTAAATTCAAAACATTGTAGTAGCATATTTTATGTCCTGGCTTTACTTAGGCATTTCACTTCTGCAATTTCCATATGAAATTAAGTCAGTTTTATAGGATATTCATTTTCTGATGGTCATGGCAGAGGGAATAGCATATGATCATAGAATCAGAGATCAGTTTGTGTTTGAAGGGACCTTTAAAGGTCATCTAGTCCAATGATGTGCTGCCCCAATGCACTGAATACAGAACATTTATTATCTATTTTATTTCTGGGGGTTTTTTAATAGTTTAAGAAAAAAAAAAGTATTTACTTTGCCTTTTTGACCTGGAGCTGGAATGTGCTGGGACCATGACACATTATGCCAAATCAGTGTTGTTGAAACTATGTGCCTTGAACTGAACATACAATATCTATATATTTATTCTCACTAAATCACCTAAAATAATGTGTTTCTTCTGTAGTCTGGTAAAAACAGGTTTATACTTACCATGAATGTCTAACAAATAGTGTGGGGAAGTGGAACTGCTAAGGTTTACAGAGTGCTTCATGACTAAATGGGGAACCTTGATGTTGGGGGCTAAGATTTTGGCATTTTACTTCTAATAAAACTGTTGAGGTAACTTTATCCTGCTGTATATTAACTGAGTTGGCCTGGCACAGAAAGAGCCTAATCGGAGAATAAAAAATGGAGCAGATGTCTAAAAGTGAACAATTCCCTTTTCTTCCCTCTCTCTGTGTCTTTGAACTCAAGTTCAGGAGTGGGTTTCCTTTTTCAGATGCTTCATGTACCTACTGCCATGAGGAGATCCATAGCAATGAGAAGGACAAAGTAGTGGCAGCTTAAGTAACCTTGTCTGAATGAGGCATCAGGTAGGGTCAAGTATTTTGAAACAAGGAAGAAAAGCTGTAGCTCTTGCAGACATGCAAACAAATCAGCAAGTATTGCATTACCATACAATGATTTCTGATCTGTTAATATATCACAGTTGCTCTGGATCTCCTTATTAACAGCTTTTTGCAGTCTGTTTAGAAAGCAAAATAAGAAGAGGAAGGAGAAAAGACCAATAATAAAAAATTTGAAGAAACTCTTCCTAGTTTTATTTACTGGTTGGTTTTTTCTCTGTCTTTCTTGTGTTTGATATATGTTCTTTGTCCTGGAAGAATTTGTGAATTTCCCCATTAAACAACCTCACCTAATGACTAAGGAGAGCAGATATGTTGTACCATGAAGCTCATAGAGGTCAAAGATGGCTGTGTTTGTACAGACATATCTTGTGGACACAAAGAGTCTGTATGGCTATGGTTATATAGGGTAGGCACTCTTTTGCTGATCCATCTCTGATTTATGCCATGGATACTTTGTAGGGAAGCCAATATCTGCATCAAGATGCATCAATTTCTTTTGTATCAATAAGTGAATACTGCAATGTAGTTATATGCTTTTATTTATGAATTAAGGTCTGGGATAGCTCCTAAGAACAGCAAAGCTACAATCATTCTTTCTTTATGGAAGAGCCATTCTTTATGGCCTCTCAGGTCACCAGTGCTAAAGAGACATGAATTATTTTTTATTCTGTCTTCACATAGCTCCATGATATGGCAGAAAACTGGAACTGATTCTTTCCTTCTCTGAGCTCTTTGCACCATGATAGAAGGTTCTGACAATCTAATCCGTATTTTTTAGTGGCAGTTTTATAACTTTAAGATATCAGAGCAGCATGGTTGGAAAGATAAATGCTTAGATGAGAATATTAATATTAGTATTTTTCCCTCTAAACAATTTATTGACTAAGTCTTCTTCCTCCTCCTCTTTTATTCATGTTGTGTAACTGAAACTGGTTTTTCCAGATTACTTGATCTTTTTAGAAATTTCTTGTTTGATGACCTGTGCAAAAATAATACATCACTGTTTTCTGACAGGTGAACAATTTGCTGACAGGACTCCTATAAAGACCAATTCCAAGTTACATCCATCTTTTACTTGTCATATTCCTGTCATATCTTCTCAGAAAGTTTTGTCCTCAAAAGCCTCAGTCAGTCATGAAATCACTTTGTGACTCACATTACTCTAGATCCTTAATTTTAGCTCTTTAAAAAGTTTTTAAATGTATCGCAACTCTTGCCAACTCATTTATTATAAATGTCTCTCTGCACCACATCCTGTCTAGTATCTTCTGATTTAGCACTGCTGGGCTCTGATTTTATAATTTCTAAAAGCTATACTTTTAATACTCCTTATGGATGTTATGTTTACAT
Source organism: Pachyramphus minor (assembly GCA_013397135.1). Classification (NCBI taxonomy): domain Eukaryota; kingdom Metazoa; phylum Chordata; class Aves; order Passeriformes; family Tyrannidae; genus Pachyramphus; species Pachyramphus minor. Next base: position 135,381 of record VYXB01000990.1, read on the forward strand.
GGTGCTTGGCTCTACTGTGTTGTAGCAGTTTCATCTAGATCAGTCATGGGGGAATTCATCTTACCAAGAATTTGGTGGCTATAATAAAAGTGTCTACAAAATAAAGGTTCACATAAAGCATTTTTAAAAGCTGCTGAGGAAAAATGCATGTATTTCTGCGTATTTTGAGGCAAAAATAATTGCATTCAAAAAGAGATGCCTAAATTAAGTTGTGGTCTTACAAAATGCCTCTTTCCTGGTTCTGGTTATAAAGATAGTTTAGGATTTCCAGCCCAAAAATAAATACCTGAAATTAGGTAAGGTGTATCATGTTTCCTGCTCTATTGTGTCAAGCGTATGTAATAATAATAATCACCATCATTATCATCATCCAACGGTTCTATTCTTTGGGGACAATGGACTATAAAATGGTTTTTGTAATTCAGAAAACATGTTCTCTGAATATCAGAAAAGCACAAAGTGAAGACAGAGAGATCTAAAACATCTATAATATTTTCTTAAAATTCTCTATGTGATGGGCTTAATATTGCACATTCTGAAAGGTGAACAATATATATTTCAGAGGCAGAAGTATCTCTGTAAAAATGGAGGCTTGCTTAGAAATACAATTTTTTGTTTTGTTGTTGGTTTTCTTGTATTCTTAGAGAAATGTAGAAAGAAATTGCTGAAAGGAAGAAATAGGTGGAATGAAAACAATATTAAATCTTTTATATTGCCTTTCTTGTGCTTTTTTTCTTCCTAAATTTCATTTGTAAGAGACCTGTGTGTAAGATGTAGATTGTGTGCTTGTGTCCACAACATGTTTAAACCTTCAGTTCTTTGGATAAGAGAACAAAATACACCAGATTTTCTTTTGCTTTCTATCCTCTGGTTGGAATATTTTATGTTTAAAAGGGTGCGAACTCTGCTAGAAGATTTTCCTTCACCTGGGAAGTTTCCAATGTCTAACATTCTCATTTCTAGTAAGCTCATGTAACAGTATTTTTTCTCACTAATGTTACTAATTGGTTCTCTCTCATCTATTTCACAGTAAATTTTCATTCTTTTTTTTATCCTTCTGTCAAATTACGGTTAAATTGGGCAGTGTGTTCAAGGGTGGCACATAAATGGCTTTTCTCACTAGATTAGAGAACAGGACATAATCTGTTACATTTGTCCCCAGAAACATATAACATGGCTAAGGTAATGTAAGTGCTAGTGTAGTTACCACTGTAACACTATAGTTGCTGGTTCTCCTGTGGTGCTCATTACAGTTTTTGATATGTGTGTTTGTAGCCTTCCCCTTTATCAGTAACAACAGAGATCAAAAGAGCAGAAAGAAGCAGGGTGAGGAGTTCAGGGAGATACTCCAGTAACCACTTCTTTCCTTTCGTTTACACAGTACCATTGCCTTTATGTGAGATTGCTCAACTGTAATTCTTGGTTTTTCCTAGTAGACAGGTCAATAAAGAAACATGGAGGTTTATCTTCAAAGCAGAGTGAAAGCATATGGAATGGCTGCCTAATTTTTCAAGAGTGGAAGAAACTGGAGGGTGTAAACCAACCTTCTCTTCCGTCTCTTCCTCCAGTACTTAAGCTGTGAATTAATTGAAATAGATATTTTCTCTGCTATTCAGAGGAATTACTTTATTCACTGCCTTGTATACAAATGTGTTAACTTCTAAAGAAGTATTAACTTTCTTGCACATTTTATACAGTTGTTACCTGAGTAAACCTTGTTCTGTAGCAGCACCTTGTGGGAAGGAAGTTAGACTACAGTCTTCCACATGAGACAACATTCCCGGAAGATAGTTGCTGAGTGAGCATCTGCCATCAGTGAGCTGAACAGCTTATTTTATTATTGCTATAAAAAGTAGAGGATTATCCTGAGTAATAAAAACATATCCAATAGGATTATACACAGAAATTGATTTTTCATGCCCTTTTATCTGTGGAACCCAGAATCCCTACAGTGACAAGAAATTACTTTTTACTGTGGATAATCAGTGAACAGGTGGAGGTAAACTGTCCATGAGAAAGTAAAGCTATGCTGTATTTTATCAGAAATGCATCAATCTGAGACATTCAATCTGTTGTATAAATACTTGGTTTACAGTCAATGAACTGAGTACTAGCTATTTTTTATTAACTTGCCAACTGAAAAAAAAAAAAAAAGTAGCATTTTTTAACTGGACCATCTGTTTGCATTTTTTGTTTCTATATTGCTTCCTTAGCCTTAAGAAAACCTGTAATTTCAATATGTATTTTCTCTTGCTTTGCAGTTATACAAATACTTGTAGACACAACAGCTTCATTTCTGTTTCAAGTGAGAAATTAGGCTAAGGCACATTCAGCTTCTAGGCTGGTGCTTAGTGTTTCAGGGCTGGAGTTAAATGACTTCCATATTATGCCCTCCAAAACTTGGAGGGATGCTTACTGTATTCCTGCATTGCTGTGTGTTCAAAAAGGGAACCTACTTCTGTGGATAAATAGGCATCTTTGTTTGAGGAAGACTGTGGAGGTTCTCTTAATTATTGTATGAGGAAATAGTCTTCAAGGCAGATATTGACTTGGTCCATGTTAACAGTCATGTCCCTAGCTGAGTGTACTGCAGGCTATCCTGTGCTTTGTGTTCCCACTGTTTGAGTGCACAGAAACCATCCATGTTCAGTGAAACTGCAGGGAAGGTGTTATACTACTGCTACAGTACCTTGGAGAGGATCCCTGGAGTCTACTTTCTTCACCAGGAGTGTGTTGCTACAGTTGTCTGTGTGTAAAAAGAACTAAGGGTGTCTTTAGGTGCACTGAAAATTGACTCTCAAAACACTTTTCAGCAGCTTACTCGGTTCAGGGCAGTCATCATATTGCAAAGATAGGTCATTGCAAAATAGTTTAAGATAATTCCAATAAGCATTTGTAACTCTCCAACTCTTCTCAGACAGCACAGGTAATCACACTTAACCCAACAAGCATGTAAGTTTAGGAGCGCCTCAGCATAGCTATAAACTGTGGTGTGCATCGGGGATGCTTAGTCTTGTTGAAGATGTGAAAGCTGTTCCTAAAACCATACAGAGCTGATGCATGAATTCTAAACCAAGAAGAGGAGAAATTCTCAGATTTAGTGAATAAAATATCAGGTTTTTAGTCTGCATAGGTAAATTCAGTCTAAAATGTGGTAGGTATCACCTCCACTCCCTCATAATACTAACAGTCTTTCAGTGCTTCTGGCAGCCTGGTGGTATTGGGGAAGTTCTGCATGATGTCCTACATTGTGTGTTATTTGAAAATACCAATACAGTTCTGCAGCAACCTGGTTCATCCACATTTTTTTTAGTTTCTGAAATAGGCACTCCAAATATATTTCGATTAATTCTTTATCTTTTTTTCCTTGAAAAATAAGAAAATTAGGATACTATGCATCTACGATAAAGTTTATTCCTATGTGTACCAGGTGGATCATAGTTGAGTTCTTTACTTATTTCCTAGTTTTAAGTCTTTAAAAACTTTGGATTTTGATCTCCAAACAGACACACAGCTTACCCAGGGTACAAGGTTGCATGAACCTCAAAAGACAAAACAGTCTTTAACAAAAAAGAAAAGTTATAATTATATCAATGTAATTTTGTTTTGCAGGAGGCAATAAGCTGAAGAATCAACATTTTCGCCTAAACTGGGCATGGATCTCCTTAGAAAAGGAGTATTACTTAGTAAATGAAGACTCCAAATATCTTGATGTTGTTCTTAAGCGGAGAGGTTACCTGGGAGAGACGTCTTTTATAAGTAAGTTCAATTCTAACTTTATCAATTGCTTCTCTAAATCACTGTCCAGCTACTTGATAAAGTGTATAAATACAACTACATCCTATTACCGGTGTTTCATGCTAATCAAATTATATTCAAAGCAATATGTTTATTTATTAAAGCAATTATCTTTTGTTGTGCTAAGTATATGATTTCTTTAGTTATATGTTGAAATTTTCTCTTTTGGTTGTTTGTTTTTTGGGTTTTTTTTGTCTTCTGCAATTAATTTTTCACTAAACAAACCACACAGTCCTTCTTTCTTTGATGTGATTGATAGAACTCTTTATTTGTTTCACAAAATACAGTTGCTGTCCAGATTTTTTTTAGCCTGTAATGATAAAATAGAGTTGTAGCAATTGGAAAGACAACAACAAACATATATAATTTTTCAGCAAGACTATTGTGAGCTGGTCTGATCAGCAGTGATGAGCATTAGCGTGTTTTCTTCAGTCAATGTTGGCAATCATTTGAGGTTGATGCAGGAGGTGTTGAAAACTCTTTGCAGTGTCTGGGGAGCAAAGAGGTGAAAAAAAGATTGTGTTATCACATTCTTCAACCTCACACCTGTTTCTAGGTTCTGGATCTGTTCCTATCCTCTGATGCACTTTCACCAGGGAACATTATCCTTGTACAATTTCACATTGAAACCTATGGTGAGCTTACACTGCTTAGAAAAAGCACTCAATTTAAAGCTGGTTTTCCAGATATATGTAAACATTTACCTGGCATGGAGCACAAATTCATGCTTAGAAATCAGGTTTCTGTTTAAGTATCTTTCTGAATAAGAATCTGAGTTTCAGGTAGTGAGATGTAGTTGGGACACTTATTTTGGCATGAGATTTAAGGGGTATAGGCCTTAGCTGACTGGATCTAATTTAAAAGCCTCTGTTTTGAGGAGTGAACTAACTTTAATAATACAGTTCTTTTAAAGAAAGAAAAGGAGTGGAAGAGATAAATTAAATACAAAGTTAAGGATGTTTAAGTTTATTACTAGTACTGAATAACAGATACTGATGTGACTTGTGATCCTACAGATATAGTGCTTACAAAATTTTCTACCAACAGATTCAAAGTCAGTTTTTGAATTGAGCTGACTGAAAATCCAGCAAAACCAGTTTGAATAACTTGCCTCTGACTACTTAATCCCACAAATGGAATTACAGAGTTAGAAAGAGCATAAAAGATATTGGTCAAGATGCTTACTAGTCTTTCTGGTCCATATGCAATGCCAAAGTGGCTGAAGGGTTAGAGGTTATAGAAAATATTGACTATGACTTAGGGGGGAGGAACAAGCCCAAAGCAAGAAAGGCCAGGTTTGTAGGGACAGGTGATATGTTTCAATGCATTATACAATAGAGGTGGAAGAAACAGTCAGAGAAGGGAGGTTTTAAGGTTTTTTTCTAAAAACCTGAGAAAGGCCTTTAAGTGGTATTGTGGGATTTAAACAAGACCATAAGCATGAGTTGGAGATAGTTCTGAAATGCTGTCTGATTTCCATGAGGGCCTGTCAGAGAGTCCTAAACTGGGGTGAAATGCCAATGAAAAGCTGTTTTAAAGCAGTTTGAGTCCAAGGCTGAAAGGCCTGTGCTATTTTAATCTGTTTAGTTGTTACGGATTTTAGCCCATGGCTTTGCAGTTTCAAGTTCACTTGAATTTAATGATTGTCATTATTCAAATGCTGAAATAAGAAGAGAACAATTTTTAAAAATACTTATTTCAGTGGCAATGAGAATAATGGCTCAGATTTTACATCTTCTTTTGTCTTTGTATTTTCCTTAGCTTTCCCTTTAAAGGTTGAACTTTTCAGGGGTGTCTTTATTTTTTCCGTGAGAAATACATATTTTCTGGGTTTTCAGGCAGCATGCTATTTAGATGTTCTGGAACAGAAGAGAACCCAGAATGCTAAAAGGGGTTGTTGTCTCTTTTGGGCATCTCTAGTTGAATCATGGAGAAATTGAGTAATCAGGGGTTACATGTTTGTAATCTCAGAGAATGTGGAATTTGTCTAGTAAGTACTTTTACTTTGGCTAATTCTGTCCAAACTGCTTTTCATAATGTTAACTGATGTGCTTGCCCCTCTGTGTGTGACACCCAATATAAAACAGATCAAGAGAATTGGATTTGGCTTGGGCATTCTCCAGTTGTGAAAAGTATGTTTTTCTAAATCTTCTTTTTTAAAGATGACATAGTGGGAGAAAAATTTTCAGTTTTAATGACCTGAATTTCTGATGTTGGCAGGTATAAGCACCAAAGATGGTACGGCTAGGAAAGATAAAGACTTCAGAGGAAAAGCCCAGAAGCAAGTGCAGTTTAATCCTGGTCAAACATTAGCTACATGGCGAGTACGGATTTTGAGTGATGGTGAACATGAACAGTCTGAGTCTTTTCAAATTGTTCTTTCTGAGCCTGTCATGGCAGTTCTGGAATTTCCTGCTGCATCCACAGTGGAAATTATTGACCCAGGAGATGGTAAGAACTTTTCCAGAACTTTACTACCAATATGTACATATACCAAAAGATAAAATGGAGGGCAAATGTTATGATACAGTAGATAGTAAATGTAGTAACATTTACTTTTCCTCAGAATATTTTTGAAGACAGACTTGGGCATCAGGTAGGCATTTGCCCTCTATCCTTTAAATGATTCATTAATAACTAACTCAGGTAGCATGTTTTTATGAAATACCTATATTTTTTCTATGATACAGTATTTCTAGGGGCTTTTTGTTTTTTTGGTTTCATTTGAGGTATAACAGGTTTTCCATTAAACAGGTTGCAAATAGAATGTATCTGTACAGGTGGCTGGAGGCTGACTTGATTTCCTCTGTCATGATAATTCATGTGGCAGAGGATGGCACAGGAAAGTCTAGCCAGAGCTTTTCTGACATCCATATTTAATCACTGAGAAGAATAGAGTTTAACTTGAAAAGCTGTATGTATGAGACACAAAAATTACTCGAAAATGTGTTAAATGTCTTTATATTTTCTATGATCAGTGGGATAGCACAACTCAGGATAATCATCTGAGTCTTCTTAATGCCAACAGCCAGTTTTTTCTATTTCTTATATTAAGGTAAACTTTTTACAGTTCCAGAGAATTTGTAGTAACTACACATAAATTGAAGTTCCATAGGAGAAAATCAAATGCACAGCTGCAAATCAAGAAATATTTACAGGAAAAAACAAAGAGGGTACTGGGAAGCACCGCGTTTCCTAACAATCTTTTGTAACACAGAGTGTATCAAGTTCAAATAAAGTCAAAATAAATTTCAAATGCTTACTGAATAGGAACCATGAAAAGATTTATTCTGCTACCAGGGAAAAAGATTTTGAAATTCGTTGATTTGAATGGTGTAGTTTTAGGACCAAAATAGTGAGCTTGTTTGGAAATTTGTACCAGCCCCTTGGTGTATGGGACATGAGTTAATGTTTTATTCCAAATATAAATTGGATACAGATGTGTTTTCTTATACCAACTGAGATGATGTAGCTCTTTCTCCTCTGAACTTTTATGTTATTCATAAGGTCTGTTAGAATTTGTAGTGTTATTTTACTCCTAGTTGAATAATTATGAGAGAGAGAGAGAGGAGACCAAACAAATCAGATTTCTGCAATTTTTGGAAGGATAGAGTTTTCCATTTTGTCAAATAAATTTTCTATGGGGAAATGAAAGGAACAAATTGGGATCTTTTGTAGTGTTACTTTTTTTTGACTTTAAAAGAGAAAGGTAGGGATTTGGGTTTTTTCACATTAAGTTTTTAACTTACTGGAATAATAAATGTGTCTAGATCTTACCAAACCTGCATTATGTTTTATGGCAGGTTTTTGACCTTAAGTTGTGCTAGTAGTATGTTCCAGCTGGAGAAATAAAACCAAGGACGTGTTTGCAAAGAAATCACCTGAGAATTTTTAGAACGCTGTTTGCCATAGTACTCTGAAATAATGAAAAGATTTGCTTTGTGCAGCCAGCTGATACCACTTGATTTGATACTATATAGAATTATATTCTATCTGGGTTGCAGTCATACTAATGAAACTGTAAAAATGCTTTATAATGACATGCATGACTACCTTTTGTTCTTGAGTGTTTGAGAGAACAAGAACAAAATTGATCCTGAATCCCAGTAACAGCATAAAACTCAGTAATCTGTTTAAATAAATAAGATAATGAAGGAGTTTAAAATGCATTTTGATGATTTTTTCCTCTGAAAAACAGATCTGATATGCTTTGGAATTAGACATTTTAGAGTGAGATTGCTCCCCAGACTGCACTGACTGTATTGGCTAGGTTTCCTTTGAGTAAAAATAGAGTGGACACATGTAGCCAACTCAAATCAAATATCCAAGTCAGAGTAAGATATCAAGAGCGCAGCCTGGATCCTCAATGCCAAATGATTTTCATGGTTATCTTGATGCAGGAAGTTACAGAATGGCATTGGAGAACCACAGCCTGTGTGTGAGCTATGCTAGTGATACTTCCATCATTAACAGTTAATAATGAAGTACCACAGAAATAATAAAAAGACAAACTTTGCGGACAAATTCTCCAAACTATTTTACACCATTAACCCTAGATAAATAGTCATATTAGAGACCACTTAATAAGGACTTGTGAATTCAAGCCTAGTGATCTGATTTTCTTTTCCATTTCTGAAACACTGAGAAACTCTTACTTCTGTCACCCTTGAAGTTACAATTTAGTAGTATTGGTGATAAATACGAGTTACTTGTTGCATTTCAGAATATTCCAAAATGCTCGTAGCTATTGTACATGTGACTTTATGAACTGATAAATCTACATAAACAAATGTGTCTGTTTTTTGCAGAATCAACTGTCTTTATTCCTCAGTCCACCTACACTATTGAAGAAGATGTTGGTGAATTATTTATTCCAGTCAGAAGAAGTGGAGATGTGAGTCAGGAACTGATGGTTATCTGCTACACACAACAAGGTAATAGAATTTGCTATAAAATGAAAAAAGGCAAAAATTGAAAAGAGACAGAAACAAAACAATAATTATTGCATCTATTTCATAATAAAATTGTTCATAATTATTAATTCCCTTTTCATGTAAATATCTTCAGTCTCAACAGGAAATGTATTCATCACCACAGTCTGTCTTAGAGTATTATTGAACACAGCTTAAAAATCATTGTTTCAAATTTCTGCCATGAAGAGGTGAAGAGGATCTGTGTTCTTTACATTTCCGCAAGATTTTTATATGCCATCCCAGATATCTGGAAGTGATGAGAATTCAAAGTGCTGCAGTGATTGCCCTTTACTTGTTTCTATCTTGAAAAAAATTATATAAAATAATATTACTTAATTGCGCTTCTTCTTCCTCTGAATCTCAGTCTCTTATTAATTATACGTGTGCAGGGCATGGGGTCTCTACACCTGTGGTTTTATTATTATTTTTCATCTGAAGTGGTAAAGTAATATTTTGTGTTAAGTGATCTGGAACCAAAATAATTTGTTTTCATCAAATTCTATCTGTTCTAGTCCTCCAGTATCTTCAATACAGGTAAAATATACTAAGGGAGTTAACTGGTAGTCCTCACAGGGGCTACTTTGTCAACCTGCCTCTCCTGTGATAGATTCCAATATTCCTTCTGACTGAAAAGCTGCAAATTAGTTTGAGGAGCCACGTGCTCGTGTTGTATCATATACAGAAATAGTTTGCCCGTGGACCTCAGAAATGTAACCTGGTCAGAGGTTTCAGCCCATCTTACCACCAAAATTAAGTAGAAAGTAAAAGATAATGAAAATAAAATTCTGCTTTTGTGAGGGGTTCTTTGTAACTATGGTACATATAGTGACTGTTTTCCTTTTATGACACAGGAACAGCATCTGGCACTGCCCCAACTTCTGTACTTTCTTACTCTGACTACATATCCAGGCCTGAGGATCACAACAGCATTCTACGTTTTGACAAAGATGAACGAGAAAAAATGTGTCGGATTGTCATCATAGATGATTCCTTGTATGAAGAGGCTGAGACCTTTGATGTTTTGCTGAGCATGCCCATGGGTGGAAGAATTGGTGCAGAATTCCCAAGCACTCGTATTACCATTGTACCTGACAAGGATGATGGTAAGATGTCGTATAATAAAGTAATATTCCCAAGTGTCCATATATGCTTCCTTTGTCTTTTTAGTAAAGCAAATATTCAAGTGACAGTAATGTCGATTTAGAAGTCATCTCAGTTAAGGAAGTGCTGACAGAATTATGTCCTTTGTTCAACTGGTTAATACCTTTGATATGTTGCATTGAAAGGGACATTTCTGATGGTGATTAGAGAAAGGTCTGTGACTAAGGCAGATTAGAATCTATATCACCCACTGCCTTCAAAAATGCATGTAGATGTTATTGCGGCCTCAATCCTCTCCCTCCATGCCCCTAGCATTGGCATGGCAGCTCTTTTTGTAGGAGTGGCAGCAAAAAGGTTTCCTTGTGCAATTACCCTCTTTTATTTGTGGGGTTTGGAGACTGACATCTCAACTGTAAATTCTGTGAAAGGAATACTGACAGCTATTTTAGCCCTCTCTCTGTGACTGTAAACCATCTCCTGTGACACCATCGTATTTTCTAAAGACTAATGTGAGGGATTACATACTACTGTACACTTTTGAAAGTCTGATGCCAAAGTAGACTATTATTATCAACACAGTGATTTCTCTCTAGTTAAGGATACAAAAGGCAGCTCTTGAAGGCAGGAAGTGCACACCCATCTAATTGCATCATAATACTGCCTGAAATTTCTCACCTGTAATCCTGTGACAGAGGTGACTTTGTTTTCTCTTCGGAGCATTTGGGTAATCATATAACATCAATGAATAAAACACTTTGAAACAACATATCTTGTAAAGTAGCAGATTGAATGCAAGCTGAAATAGAAATCTTTATCTGTCTTTGCTACTTTAATAAATACAGATTTATTCATGTAGGGGTTTTTTTTACAACAGTTTGATTTTTATGAATAATTTTGATGAATTTATGAACTTTACATTTTGCAAATAGCAGAACGTGGGATATTTCAACAGTAGCTACTAAAAAATATATATCCATGAAGAAACTGATTACCCAAATTTTGAAGGTGTTCTGACTTCTTACGATGTATATCGAAAGTTTGGGATAGGGAGAATGATTCTCCAAGGCATTAGTTAATACAGATATCAGCTGAAATTAGAGCATCTAACTTTAGTAGGAACCTCAGTACCTAGGAGAGTTATATATGTTTTTTGGCATTTAAATTAAGATACTGTCATTCATGGGCTTATATAGTCATTTTAACAGAGATCTAGACTAACTCTGAATAAGAAATGATGAAAGTTGGTCAGTCACAATGTAGTATAAGACAATAGTTTTATATGAAAACTCCCACAAAATATTAGAGAAATTGACGATAAATCTTCTTTGTTTTAACACTGCCATTAGAAAACAGAACAAGTAATTTAGTTTGTATAGCACTGTTCAGTTTTAAGGTCCTGCATTTATGAGCACAAATTGCCTCAGTACTACAAACTTTTATACACAAAATTGATTTAACAAATAATAATCTTAAAAGATTTATTAAAAAAGCTGGGGAAGTGTTTGGGGACATAAGAATAGAACATTTTCATTATGTAACAACTGAAATATCTATGTCTGTTGATAAGAGTAAACAATATTTGAGATATTGAAAGATAAGGGAGCTATGAAGGATAGATTTAGATCCTTTTTTTCCAAACATTCATTTGTCTTTTTTGCACCCAAAATGTTGCATGTGAGATATTTGAAATAATGTGACAGAATTCCTTTTTTGATTTCAGTATCAGTGAAAGTGCTTCCACAAAAAAATCCAGAGCATTCAAAAACTTACTAACGATTCACTTACAAGTAAAATTTTCTACTACGTGCTTTTAGTTTGTGTAAAAAGATAATGGATGGTGACAGAAAAGTCGATGTGTTTTGTTTTGTCTGAGATCTGTTGCATTGCCTGTTGTATAACAAGCAGAGTACAGATTACAGAGTAGATAAATTATAAGTTACACCTTGTATATTTATTTATGTATTCACACACGTACAGATATATATATGCACCCACACACAGATTTATGTAATGTGAGCAATTTAGCACCCTGGCAATCATGATTGAAATTCTGCATAACTAAGCAGAGGATTTTAAGCAGCATTGCTTATTATTGATTACGGTGCACAAAACTAATTTTAAGAAGTTAAAGCAGTGTTCTTTGTGAAATAAAAATAATTTAGTTTTTAACAATAATATTTCATTCAGAAAATGCCTAAGATAGAGGATAAAGGCTTTAGCTTTGTATATTATACACAATATAACCTATCAGCTATAGCAATGTTAGAATGCTAAATTCCGTAGTCCGCTTTAGTCCCTACTTCACATCTACTGATGTATTATTTTTCTGATTGTTTGTTTAAATTCATCTTCTACTTAACAAAGTTTCTTTGGACAAGTCTCACAGCATGTCATTAAATTGTGATTTCTCCAAGTACTGTAACTAGATTAACATTATGCATGGACTTGTTCAGGTCAAAAGATACAAACAGCAAAGGTCAAAGTTTAATAATACTACATGAGATCTTTCCTATGGAAGTCAAGTCAGTACTAGCAAAATTACCTTATCTCCTCTGGCATTCAAGGCAAGTTAATTAGGAAACACTCACCTTCAGTACCTATCATCAAAGTCTTTTATTTCCAGAGAAGGCCCTTAGGGTCTAACTAAAATAGCAGAGTTGCTGTATAATCATGACAATAAACAAAAAGTAAAAGAGGTGTGCTCAACTTTCTAGTGCACCACAGTATATTAAAGAAATTCCTGGCAACTGAATAGTTTAATTGGGGATTATACAGTTGTGCTGTGCTACCAAAGCAAAACCTGGAAAAAAAGAATCGTAGTATGTAGAACACGCACATGTATATTTATGTATGTGAAAGCTGATTTTTAAATTGGTGCTGCTGGTGGGGCATTTTCTAATTCGGAAGGGACTTTTCCTGATAGGTACTGAAGTTGGAGACAGATAGAAAAGAAAAGGATTAAGTTAACAAAGTAAACAGCAAAGAAAAATGTGCATGGAAATCTTGGATTCAAAGTTACACCTGCCACTACAGTTAAGGCAGTAAAAAGTAAAAACATGGTTTGTTCAGGTCAGATGTGATAGTTACTAACCATGAACCATTGAAAGAAAAGCATTGAGGGGAAAGACCTATGCAAATCATCCACTTCTGGAGTGGCAGTAATCTCACTTAATATTAGCCATCTAAAATTTTACAGATCTGATTCAAGTTGTCTATGCCAGGGTCCTTCTAAAGTAAATGAAAAGAGAGATGTACCTCCAGAAAGCATCCAATCCTAGAAGTATCTAAACTACTGAGATTAATCACCAGGGGTATGTGGTGCATCTGAATACATTGATTCATGACAACAGATTTAAACCCTACCTTAGAAATTTAATTTGCCACTCAGTCCAAAGTCATAAGCACTACTGGGCATGAAGGAAGGAATTTTTTGTAATTTTGTGTTAAAACTACACCTACTATGAAATGCCATTAAACAACAAAGAGATACAGATACATAGCTATTCCTGCTTCATGAAATAATTATGGTCTGTAAACAAAAATCTTAAAGAATCTATTTAAGATCTAAAGGAACAAATGCTAAAGTTTTTCAATAGATATTTATTTTTTCAAGATAAAATTCAAAAACAAACAAAAAACCTCAAGCATTTTCCATATGCATGTGAACTTGTGTTACTAAATCTAGCCAGAACTGATAGGCTGAACTACTTGTCTTCATTCATTTCAATGATTTGGGGGATGAACAGAAATCCCTGAAGAATTTGAGGTCAGTTGATTGGTTCAGGACATACGTATCCTGCATGGAGAGCACAGAGTTCAGCATAAAGCTCATTCAAAGGAGGTACTTTAGATAATAGATCAACATTATGAAAAACAAAGATGAGGTTACTGTACACTTTTTATTTCCCTGGGAGAGAGGAGTCCTGGACTTCAGTCTAAGACCCCTAAAACATTCAGATGCCGCTCTTCCATGAAAATGTCTTAATCCTCAGGCATTTAGCAACTAAGCAACATCAATCTGTTTTTCCAACTGAAGCTGTGATTCCGAAATCATTTCATATGGAGAGAGGAAAAGATGAGATCAAAGTCTTTTGTTAGCATTCATGTGGGAATGAAGAGCCTGTAATTTGGTTTCAACACTAACATTGTTGATGTGTTGTGTGCAATAAGTCTGATACACAATGCTTTACTGAGGTTTGCAGTCAAAGCTCTGCTTTCTCACAGTCCCAATATTTTGACTGCTGTGCTGCTGACTTGGAGTCTTTTTTACTTACTTGGTTTTGTGTTGTAGGCAAATTAAAAACTCTTGGTTTGTAATCACATTTGGAAACCTGAAGAGAAGTGTGACGAGTGCAGAGTTGGAAGTTTGCACCTAAGAGGAGAATTATTTTGTTTGCTTCAAGTTTTTTGTCAGTGTCTGTCTTCCCATGTGATTTTAATTCCATGCTACTGTATTTAGTGTTGTCATGAGAGCACAGCCTTACATCCAGGCTGAAAAACAGTCATCCTGCCTTAGTGGAATTGTTGAAGCCTCATGCTGTTCACAGCAGGAAGTACATTAAATACATTTGTTCCACTTCATTCACGTTGGATGGGCAAGAAGCTGTTCAGACTTTTTTTTGACATTTCTACATGAAGGCTGGGAAAGCAAAGGACTCAAATTTATGTTGGAGGCTTGCTCACCATTTTCTTTATACTTACTCAACAGAATTACTCATATCTTCTACATGACAGAGGATAGTGCTCTTTGGAAATATTTTACAGCTGAGTAAACTAGATGATGATGTGATAATACAGAAAGCCAGTGTTAGAGGTCAAACAGAATAGGTTAAGTATTTAGTCTTCTAGAGATTTCTCTAAAACACTTGCTGTCACTCTCCCTACAGTTAATTAAATTTTGAAAGTCCTTAGACCGTGTTCTGAAAATCAGGACCTGTCCAACTTGCTTAGAGCAGTAAAGTCCATATTGAATAGTCCGTATTCACTATCAATAGCCTGAAAAGAGCCGGAAAGTCAGCACTGCAATGCTACATCATAAATATATGCTTTGCATTCTCTCACAGCAGGCATACAGTATCCATTAACCTTCAGTGTGTCTCCTGAGCAAACTTTCCAGCTGATGATAATTAAATATTCTATTAGTAACATAGTTTTTCAGAGGGTCATCCTTATCTCACAAGGTTATCTGGAATCTCCTTAGTTCCTCCAAGGCAGGCAATCAAATGTTTCTTTTTCTCTTCGACAATAGGTATGCCATAACCTTAAACTAAACAGGTGGTTGGTTGATCTTGGTAGTCAACATTTTCTAGTCTGTCCAAATTTAGTTACAACCTGGACACTACAGGCAGAGCATACCCACTATTATATTACAGACTGGAGTCATGATTTGGCTCAATATCCATTACTATTCTCTGGAGATGACTAAAATAATGAACTAGTTCTTTTTCCTCTATACATCCATCTTTGACTACTTTCTCCCTTTTATGTTTTTTGCAGTGCTTGTGGGTCTGACGCCTCTGGCACTTCTGTGCAGCTTTTAACTGCTTTTGTCCTCTCATTAAGTAAAATCTCTATATGATCCCTCCCCTTTCCCCAGTCTGTGGCAGGTGGCCAGATTGGCAATTAATCAAGGGAAAAAGTGGATGTCAGCCAGTGTATGACACATGTTATACTCCCAGTTTTCTTTTCTAGTAGCTTCTTATCATCACCAATTCAACAGAGTGAAAAATGTTCAATTTATGATGATAGCCTTAAAGATTTCAGAAAGTCCCTGTTTGCTGTGTATCACAGAAATAAATTAAAGTTGTATCTACATTCTGTAGAGGCAGCCAGGTGCATTTATGATTTGCTTTCCTAGAGTTATTTGTTGCTGACAGTTATTTCATGTGTGTCTGCAGTTACACTCTCCTATTTTATATGTGCATGTGTGTATATATATATGTATATATACGTGTATGAACTACAGATTTTGGATTATTCTGATCTTCATATAGCTGCTTAATAACTAGGTATATAGATCAACCTCATGATCCAGGCTCCTTTGATAAATAAGAGGAACAAATTTGACCTCCAGACAGTACTTTGTCACATCTGTTTCAGATGGCTAGAGTAGAGGACTTCTCTGGTAGAGCAGCATATATCTCAGCTTTCACTGCTGAAGGTTCTTAAATGGGTAGCTTACGTATTACACTTCTACGTGAATTACAGTAGTATTTCCAGGTATAGTTCTATTTCTGTTGAAATACAGAAAACTTTTGAGTTTTGTACTCGAAGCATGTAAAATAGTCAATAAGCAGAAGGTATAAAACTACATGAACTATATAGAAATGTAGTTAAGGCATAGCAAAACATTCTAAAGTAATCATTTGTCTTGGTTGCTTGTGGTTGAAGGGACTGAATTTAGTGACCTAGTCAGTTCTTTGTGTGTTTAAGATTTGGATAATCAAGTTGAGTCAGACATCTTGGTGCATTCAGTTTTCCTAAGGCTTCTTCAGATCATCATCCTTCCTCTGAATATCCTTATACTGAGACTTTGCTGTTTTGTGGCAGTCATCAGTCATTGAAGACCAAAAGATACTGAACACTGTTTCACATTAGGCTTTAAGGCATCAGTTCTCTTTTTGAGTGTGTAAGCCCTCAAAGGATTAAGTCAGTTACTATCTCAAATCACTGTCTGTCAGGATCAGAAGTCCAAATGACAGAATTCAAGAGGTTCTAAAATATAACAGTGTATTTTTCTGTCCTTACAGCTCTGTTTTGTGTTCTGATAAGTCTGGCTGTTACTCTATTTTCAGTTCTCTGTCTTCTCTATCAAGTCCCATCTACAACAGTGCCTCCTGTAAAGGGGGAGTGGAAGCTCTCTTGCACATTTTTCTTCTCAGAGCACAGTGGGCTAAATGTGTTAGCTCAGTTGCTTAGAGCGTGGTGCTAATAACACCAGGGTTGTATGTTTGATCTCTGTATGGGCCATTCAGTTAAGAATTGGACTCGATGATCCTTGTGGGTCCCTTCCAGCTCAGAATATTCTGTGATTCTGTATGTGGGCAGAATAGCCTGTAAGAAATTGTTTCTAGCAGTTAAGCAAACTTAACATAACCAGCATTGTGACCAAATAGTAAAAGTGCAAAAATCTAAAGTCAGAACTGGGGCAATGCCTTTCTTAACCTCTATTGTGATACGGTCAGGATATCTCCAACCCAGAAAAATATGTATATATATAAAGGCAGAAGAACAGATTGAATAACCATCCACAAGACTGGACAGAATAATAATTTTCTTTAAAAAATGTGGTACAGTCTGTGCCAGAAATGATAAGGAAATACCAACAGCCACCTGGAAAAAAAAGTATTTTACATTTCTAGATTATGCTATTCCTCTTCTATGCACCATTTGTAGTAACAATAGTAGTGCCTCACTTCATTTATTCTTCAGTGAAACTAAATGCATTTTCTTCATTGATAAGATACAGATTTGTAATTAATTTGGTTAAAATTATTTTAAGTCTCACCTCTGTCCTGGGTAAGATCATGGAACAGATCCTTCTGGAAGATGTGTCGAAATACACAAAACACAGAAGTGATTACAGGCAGCAAACCTGCCTTCACCAAATTCTGCCTCACTAATCTAGTAGCCTTCTGTGATGGACTAGCTCAATCAATGGAAGTGCTAAAAATGTCATCTAGCTAGACTTCTTCAAGACCAATCCCTCCCAACATTCTTACCTCTGAACTGAAGAGGCAGGGGTTTGAAATCAGGTTCACGATATAAGTAGATGATGTTACAAATTATTTTAAATAAAAAATTTGTAGAAAGAATGATTATAATTTTGTGGTTATGTTTCTTGATGTGAATGTAGGTGTGAGGAACATTATTTGGAAGAGAAAACCTGAAAATATTCATCTCACAAAAACCTCTGTTTTGCAAATGTAATAATTGCACTCAGAGCCTCTCTATAGATAGCTTTTTCTGCAAGGCCCAGTAGTAAACCAATTACTCAATTAAAATATGAAAAACATGTTTAGAAATGGCTACATGCTGTACCTTTACATAGCCTGATTTCTAAAATGCTGCTCAGCTTCTCATACTGTTTTTCTCCCATACTGCTTGTTTCTTATTTCTGTTCATAATCCTCATTTTTTATCTGAACTACAAATCAATGACTGTAAGCTCCTTCATGCTTAGCCTCCGTGTGAAATACCTTGTGTGTGGTATATTTAAATACTACTGCCAAGCCTTCACATTTATCTGTCTGCTCTGTTTCATCAGTGTGTTGAGAATTTGTTACTACTGCCATTTCCTGTGCCTGTTCATAAAAATAATCTAATTCATTTTAAAAACAGAGCATGTAGAAGATTCTGAGTTCGTTTCATGCTCTGTGGGAGGTATAGCCAGCAGGAAAAAGGTATATGAAAGTCAAATGGTTGCTGCAGGGAATGTGATCATAGTTGGGTGTGTCCCCAAATTCCACAGTCTTTGTTTCTTCATCTGTTAGTATTTATATTTTTATTTCCATTGGTAAATGTGGCAATTATATGGATTATGGAATAGTTTGAGCAGGTGATTGCAGCTTGATGTACTTGTAGCAGGAAAAATCTTTTGGCCCTATCCTCAGACTCTGAACATAGGAAAAGCTCCTCTGACACCTTGGTAGTTACAGTGATATCAAGGTCTGTAGGTTATATCCTGAGAGTTGTGGACAAATCCTAACAATACTACTCTATTAATAAATATTTTCAGGTATATGCTAGTTCACATATATATGAATTTTGTGTTCTGGAAAGGTAGCAATGTTTCTCAGCAAACTGTCAAAGGTAAATTAATTTCTTCAAGGGAAGGTCACTTATAAGAGTCAACCTCACACATTAGCCGTTCTCCTGAATTGCCAATTGTAGCTGGGACACAACTTAAGACTGCTCATTAGCATCTTGTATATAATAGTTAACTAATTGTTAGAAAATTCATCTTCGCTTTAATGATACACATCTTGAATGAGTTGAGCATGGCTTCATACACTCAGATGTCTTTATTCTCCATTGTTCAGGTGTACTCTGTAGCTCATCTAGCTATTGCTGAACCATTATGAATTGCAACCCCACATATATATGTTCTCCAGGCTTCAAAGTAGGCTGCAGGCTGTGAAGAAGAAAACTGTAGGTGACCAGAGATAGGGTATTACTGTAGCCATCTTACTGTCATCCTCAGTCATGCAGCTAAAGCTGTAGTCTAATTCCTTTACTGTGCTACTTTCCTCACATTAGTGTTTAGCTTATGGATGTAACAGAGAGTTTAGATGTGGATTTCAGTCCTGCCAGGCAGGTGCTGCTTGTGATGGTACTGTTGTATAGAGAAACCAAAGCATGGATGCACTTTAATATAAAGGGTGAGTTAAAATGTAAAGGGCTATGCAGAATTAGTGTGTATCATTAATTAAAAATGAATCATATATGATGTTGCTCATGGAAGTTACCAGTTCACACCATGTTACCCTACTGAAATGATAGGGTTAGGTTGCATAAAATGAGAGTAATTAACTGAAGATCGAGTCTAATCAGTGTATGACACTGCTGTTGTAGATTTTAAAAAATGTGTAATTTTCTTACAAAATCAAATTGGGTTTGGTAAAGGTTGCATTAATTTGAGTTTGTCCTTTTACTTGTTATAATGTTTGCAGTATCCTTTAAAAAAATCCTTTTAAGTTGATAGCCAGAAATGGGCTGTTGAGACAAATGGAAATGCAGACATTATTTACATGAGATAATGTTTGTGACAATTTCGCTGAAACTATTTTGACTCCGAGAGTAATTTACTTTTTGATTGCAAAAGTTATGACAATGTTAAGAAGGTGAAAGCTGTTAAGATTGCAACAAATGAATTTGAAAAGTAATTGGTTTTGACCGCATCAAATAAAAAAGCTACTGGCATTTGTACAATAGGATCTGCTCCAGAACTGAGCTCTGACTGTAATCTTGACCCCTACTTCTACAGCATTCAGTAAAAATAAATAACTTGTCAAATTAAATTCATTGTGCTAAATGCAAGCTCAGTTGCTTGCCTAGTTTCAAGTATGTGTAAATAGCTGTAGAATGGTGCTACCTACTTCCAGATTTTGAAGTCCTCTTTGATATCTGCGTAATATAAACTTATGTAAAGGACAGTTCTTTTGAGCTATTCTTTTGCTGCTATTAACATGAATATATGAGAGAGATTACAGAAGTTGACCTTTACTGCTATTAAACAGTAAATGCCCATTCCTTCAACTCTTGTTCTTAACTGGTCTGTCTTCAGGTTGGGAAAGTAAGAGTCTCTTTTGTTATAGACTCAGCAACTCAGTCACTTAATGCCATCTGTGGTACTGAAATGCAAGTAGACATTGTGTAGGGTTGTATATGTTGTCTGAGTATGAGCCAGATCAGAGGAAATCTGGCCCTGTTTGTGTGTTGGTATATCCAAGTTAATGAATTAGCTGTGTCAACCACCAGGGCTCATTAGTTTGGACTCAGCATTGTACTAGCATGTCCAGACTGTTGCAGAACAGGCTTGTAGGCTTGCAGAGCACTTTTTTACACCTCCTGTGTTACCACAACAGACTTCTGCTAGCTCTGGCAACTCAAAATATTCCCATCATGGCTTTGTTTGTACTGTTCATGGAAAGAAGGAAGGTGAAAGCTTTTAGGAATAAACAGTTTAACACTACTAGAAAAGGTCAGCCATCAGTTCCTTTGTAAATACTGCTTCTCCTAGTTCCAGTACCTAAATATGTCAGAGTAGTATGTCTGTTTTCTTCTATTATTTCTTTCTTTCTTAGTGTATATATATGTGTATGTGTGTCTCATTGGTAGCATGTATCACTGAAATTCACTTTAGTTTGAAGGCCTACTAAGGTGTCAGCACAGAAGAGTCTGTCCTTTTGTGTTTGCCCTAACTATCCTGCTAACTGGATATTTTTACAACCAACCTACTCTTTTGCCACGTCTGTCTAAAGCAGATTGTAAGGATGTCATTTAAAAAACAAATGCCTCCTTGGAAATAAACATTTTTGTGCTATCACATTGATTTTCTGATATACCTTCAAAGATAGATGTATTCCTAACATAATGAGAGGTGTGTTTGTTTTCCTACTTGTTGACTGACTAGTGCTGTAGTTGAGAAACACTCCTAACTGTATAAGTACAAAGGCAAGGCAAAGATTTCATTTCTGTGCCAAGAAACGTGGGACTAAGGCTCCTAACCTTTCTTCTTTGATTATTGTAACTTTATGCCAGTGAAGTCTGTGGGTTTGAACAAAAAACTCTTAGAAAAATTCCTCGTATGTCTCTAAGAGGAACCATTAAATTTGCAGTAGTCTCTCTTCAGAGTGATTACTAGATTAAAGGTCTGCTGTAAGTGAGCCCACAGTCATTGAGCAGAGTGTTTTCCAGACATGAACTGAGAAAGACAATGCTTTCCCTGTTAGTAGCTTGGCTTTGCTACTTCCCCTGGGGAGCTACTAACACAGCTTACAGGAAATGAACTTAGAAAACATTTGTAAGGATTTGTTTCCTAGGATGGGTAACCATGCAGAATGTGTCTTTCATTGAACATACATGCCTCCAAGAAGTGTGAAAAACTCACTCTTGAATACAAGGCAAGGTAGTTGAGAGTTTAGGGATTTTTATGTTTGGCAGTGACTACAGGAATGAACAGTGCCTGAGGATTCTTCTTCAGCAGCAGTAAAACGAGCATTAGGATAACACCGTAAGAACCTAACATTTTATTTTATATCTTCCATGTAGTTTAAGGCAGATAGCTATGTCCCATGTGTAGCCAGTAAGTGGAAGGGAATGCTTCCACACCTCCTCAGATTTTTCAGATTTCAGTGAGTGAGCCATTCCACCTGTCCTTCTCTATGTTCATTGTGCTGGGAAACCTCCTGGAATGGCTTACCTTTGTCCTTGCAAACTGAGAGCAAGTAGGCTCAGTGTGAATACTTCTCACTCAAGTGCTTAAAATGAGATGCAGCCAAGTCCAGATCAAGTTATGGAACCATTGGGACAACCATATAGAGAGAACAAGATTATAAGAATAAGATTAGATTTGGGAAAGTGTGCTAAACTTTAGAATACCTGTTTAAGAAATGACAGGTATTAGAACTGATAGTATTTTTAACTGCATTTATCTAGCTGTTGGCACATCATTTGGTCTTAGTAGGCATTCTGTATTTTTAACCTCTAGAGGCTGGGTAAGTCTTTGTCCATCTTGAGGATTTTAGAAGATCATTTTATGTCTGAAATGGCACATTTCTTTTCAGATCTAATGTACAGTGCTGCAGTATCCCTGTAAGTAGAACTCTCACCAAAGCTAATAGTAGTTATACAAAAGAGTAGTTATACAAAAGAGAGTGTATCTTGTTCACCTATTAGCAATGTTTCAGATAAGATCTTTGCAGATCCAAATATGAAAGCAACTATGACAACCCAGTCCCTATAGGCAAGAAAAGTAAGATCAGTGTGTATCTGTCTGTGCACACAAATACACACACGTTTAACATATACAGTGGGATAAAAAAAAAATAAATTGGAACTGAATGTGTTTTCACCTACCAAAGTTAAACTTCTTCTGAATTTGCCTTTCGTCCTGCAGAAGTTGATGACCTTGATAATGCTCAAGCAGGTCTATGAATTTGCACTATTTTACAGTAAATATATTACATTAAAATACATACCATTAAAAAGGATTTGTGTCTCTTCCTTTGGGTGAGTTGTACCTTTTCTTTATGCAAGGCATGTCTCTGTATTGCCATTTCCTTTGAAGTTTTACTTTTTACTATGCTTGATGAAGGGGAAGTATTCATAGTGCTGGTGATAGAGCACTGAGCAATCGCTATGATTTTTGCCAACTGAATTGAAGTTGGCTGTATGCTGTATGGTATTTCCAGCACATTTGTGATATTGTAGACTCATGTTTATAATAAATTCTCACAAGACAACATAAGAAAATTGTGATGAAGTGTAGAGAACTTGTGTAGGTCTTCCTATCCTTGGGGAAGGTAGGTGTGATTTCAGCCGTGCAGTGGGAAAACTGAGGCACTGGCTGTGTGTGATTACTCTTGTATGTTTGAAACAGGAATGGAAGGGGTAGAAAAAGGGAGATGATATACATCCAGGATGAAGTTGGGAAATGTTTTTAAGCCTGTTTACTTTGTGAAATTGCTGTGGGTAGAATAACTGAAAAAGGGAGGAAAAAGGCAGGTAAACAATATGTCTGTTAAGTGGCATAGCACTTAACCTCCTTTGCTTTTTGCTCTTCTTTCTTATGAACTGTGGAACTTCAGTATTAAGATAAAAGACTGTTCACATTCCAGTTTACATGAAATAAGACTGATTTTGTTTTAAATGCTAGATGTGGGAGAACTAAAATTCAGTATTTGCCCCTTTAGTTAGCTGGAAAACATTACCAAAAGCAGCTCCAGTTATATATCATATTCCAGTCTGATTATAGCAACAGGAATCTGTGAGAACATTCAAGTTAAGGCTTCATTATCTGTATTCACCTTTGTCTGTTTGCACCAAAGTAAAAAATGCAAAGAATTTTCTGGCCTGTGCACAAGACTCAGCTAAAATAACTTTAATGAGATACCGCATTTGGTTTTGTGCACAGATTCGTACATGCTGACACACAAAGTTGAAAATGTAAGAGGAAAGAAAAAGAGCACAGTGCTGATATAACAATTGTTATCCAAAACCAGGCAAGCCAATACTTGAAAAGAAGCCAGAAATAGCCATGAGAATTCTAAACCTTAAAAAAAAAAGGACTTTGTTTCACTTACTGAGAAGAGCCAAGGGTTCTCCTTTGTTTAATGTGGATTTTATGCTGTCTTGTTAGCTTCAGTGTAAGGTAAAGAAACATGTATGGGCATTAATCCTCTTTCACCAGAACCAGCATTCTACTTTGGAAATGATGAATACTATGTTGATGAGAGCGCTGGTTACATTGAGGTACGTGTCTGGAGGACTGGAACTGATCTGTCTAAAGCTGCCTCTGTTACAGTGAGGTCTCGCAAATCTGAACCAATAACTGCAGAGGGTAAGTTATTGTTTGACTCTAGTTTCATAATACATCTCAACACAAATGCTAACACATTGGGTCTTGATATAGTTTCAGCTATGTAAGATGAAATTTATGTCTCTTGCCCTTAGGAGATCTTTCTTCTTACAACAAATTAAGTAATTACAGAATTTCGAAGAAACGGGAGTAGGAGCAACTGTGAAGTACAGCACTTAGAGAAATGCCTTCAAATCCTCATGTAAAACGCTATGCTACAAAGGCAGTTGATTGCTGCCTCAGCAGCAGACTCTGGGCACAGAGTTATAGTCACTGACAGCATGCAGAGTTTTCTCCTTTCGTTTTTACCGTAGGCAATGAGAAATTATTAGCTGGTACCCTGTTCAGGAAGAGAATCACTACAGCTATGTGGTTCAGTGATGCTTTGACAGAAGCTTTATCTGCAGAATCAAATGTTGGCGTGCTATATTTTTTATGATGTTTAAACTAAGACATTCATATAGAGGCAGCATAAAATTCATCTTCCTTAGATGCTGATCTTGAGTGTAATTTTGCTGCTATTTCAGGAATATCTAATCATATGTTTGTATCACACATAACATATATGTATTTTTCTCCTGAAAAGAAAATTATGAAGTCTGAAAAAAATATATGACTGTTTCATTTATGAATTTGCTTTTATGATCTGATATCTCTACTTAATCCTGAATATTTAAGTTATTTTATTTTGGGGAGGAAAAATATTTTCTTACAGTAAGAATCTTAATTCGTTGTATCAGGACCAACAGTTAGTGTTTTATGAGAAGCAGCCTCATTTTGTGACTTGAATCACTAAACAAAAAGTAAATTAATATTGACCTGTTTTATTGGATAGTCCACCTCAGGTAGTCAATAGATAGTTTTGCTTTACATAAATGCTGGAATTTTGCAATTAAAAATATTGAAAAAATAGATTTACCTATAATTAACTGTCTAATGATCAATTTTTTTTTTTTTTCATTACATGTAATCCTATTTTTATCTCTTTTCCATTGGTAGCTGGAGTAGATTATGTAGGCATCAGTCGTAATTTGGATTTTTCCCCCGGAGTCAATATGCAGACATTTCGTGTGGTAATTCTGGATGATCTTGGACAGCCAGTGTTAGAAGGAACTGAGAAGTTTGAGCTTGTGCTAAGGATGCCCATGAATGCTGCCCTTGGAGAACCCAGCAAGGCCACCATCTTCATTAATGACTCAGCATCTGACTGTGAGTCTTTTTTTTTTTTTTTTACCTTTTCACTTTTATGCAGGAGATGGATGACTGCAGTACACAAATAAGCGTCCTTTCGAATCACACCAAAGCTAGTGAGTCCACCCATTTCAGCTAGAGACAATATGTTAAATCCTTTCCTGTCTGGCTGCTTATTTTATACATCTGGTGCAATGCAACATAAATAAATCTGAAACAGTGGAGGGAAGATATAATAACTTCTGCAGTTATACTTTACACATGCTTTTTATGTTTTTCTTCTCAGTGCCTAAGATGCAGTTTAAAGAACCTGTGTATGTAGTCAATGAAAATGACAGGCAGATTTCTGCCATGATATATAGGAGTGGGGATATCCGATACACATCCACTGTGCGATGCTATACAAGGCAAGGTTCAGCTCAGGTAATGATGGACTTTGAAGAACGTCCTAATACTGACAGTTCCATCATCACATTCCTTCCTGGTAAGTTCTTGATCTTATTGTAGAAGGCCTTAGTCTACCATGTTTTACTTTGCTTTGCTTTGTTTTAATTGTATCTTCTCATAAAGTAGTGCCAAAAAGACCACTTTGGAAAATGAAGCTTTTTATTCCCTACACAGTGGGAAGAGTGCCCAGAAATGATGTTGCCCTCTATTTGCTTCACTTCAGACCTAGAGGGATAACCAATAAAAGTCAAAGGGAATATCTTAATATAGTTTCAGACTGAGTTCCAGGATCTTTCTGATAGCGAAAACAGGTTCAGTATAACACAGTAGAAGCACAGAACTGCTGCCAGAAAGGAAACTTCAGAAGTTCTGCTCTTTGTTAAGCAGATTTCTGGTAAATATATTTGACTTGCACTGGAATGAGTAATAGATCTTTCAACAGGGATATAGCTCTCTAATTTCTCCTTGAATTTTTTTCTCCCACTGAGGCTTTCCTAAGACAGCCCACCAATATCAGGTACTTGATCAGAGATGAAATGCAAATAAATCAAATGCTACTACCTTGAAAGAATATTGCCAAATTCCTCCAACTTGTGCAAAACGCAGTTTCATCTTTTAGTCTTTGAAGTTTATACAGATGTAATATTTTTTACAAGCCCTAAACAATTTCTGTCATAAGCATGAAATCCTTGGTATGCCCTTATCACAAAAATTATGACTTTCATATTTCTGTAGACATTTATCATAGTTCTTTTGAAAATGTGAGTTGTTGAATATTTATTTAGAGCTGGCCTCAGCTTTTAGTGCTGTAATAAACTCTACACCTTTGCCATTGCTTCTGTGCAACCACAAAAGAGAGTCCAGCTTATAGGAATTAATGGATCTGGGCCACATAGGAAGTGACCTTTTTCTTTTTTTGAGTGTCGTCCTACCATTTCTCTGTGGAGACAAGGAACAAAGAGGTCTGCCAGAATTACATATTTTTTTTCCATAAGCTTCTTAGGCATGTTTAAAATGCAGAAGTTTGATTTCAGTTTTCACATTTCCTGTGTGACAAAGAGCAGAATGAATAATTTGATTTTTGTTTTTCTCCTCCTAATGGATAATTTATTTTCTATAAGGGGAAAAAAGCAACCTCAGAAAATGAACACAGTCAGCGTCCTGATCTGGTGCTTCACCTTGAGGAGCCTTGATCATATATACATGTGTAATGATGAAAAAATCCTGTAAATTGACCTCTTTTCTCTCATCCTGTGCTGTTCCTTTTGTCAGGGATGTAGGAGTCTTTCTTATGATGATGAGCCCACCAAGTCTGATGCTGGGTGCCAGACACTGCACACCACTCATAACTCTTGCTGCTTGTGTAGAAGGCCTAAGACAAGGCCCCTTTCCCAGTTTCTGAACATCTAGTAAGTCTAGGCACATTAATTTGTGAGTGCAAAAATTAAACATTTTGATACTCCAAAGTATTTTTAAGGCAATATTTATTGTCACTTGGAATCGGTGGGAGTTCAAAATGTTTTAAAATTAAGTGGAATAATATAAGTGAAAGTCCATGCTGTTGGAGAAGGTCGAATCAAAACACACCTGAAACAACAAACTTCAGGACCAAATTATCATTAGTATTAGTGAAAGTTTCTGTTCCTCTGCTTCCTTGTGCAAGTATTTATTTTTTAAAGGCACTCTGTGGGAGAGGTGACTGAGAAGAAGCATTTCCTTCTAAGGTAAAGCAAAAGGAATAATACATGTAAAGTGGATTTACCAAATAGAAACTTGTTTTAGAGAAGTCCCAAAATGGGAGATTCCACTTTAATGTGTTTTGCTAGAAAGGTAATGATTACTAATTCTACTTTCACTATTGTCATTATTCATTAACTTATATGGTGTCAAGGTGGATGCCTTGGCCAGCAGAAGCAACCTGTGTTTTGAGTTTGGAGAGAAGTGCTGTAATAGAGCAAAGAACACCTAAGTTCTGCCTGATATTACCTTCAGAATGATTGCAGGTGAAACTGAGAAGCCTTGCATGCTGGTGCTTATGGACGATACTTTCCATGAAGAAGAGGAAGAACTACGTTTAGTTCTTGGCACTCCAAGAAGTGATTCTTCATTTGGTGCCTCTATTGGTGAACAAAATGAGACGCTGATAAAGATTCAGGATGATGCAGACAGTAAGAGAATATTTTGTTGTTATTGGCTTTTGGAAGCCCATTTGAGTGGTCTAAAAGCATTTTTTTTCTTCCAATTACAGAGGCTATTATTAAGTTTGGTGAGACCAAATTTAGTGTGAGTGAACCAAAGGACACAAGACAAGTAGTAGTAGTAGTAAAAATCCCATTGCTTCGTCTGGGAGACACTTCCAAGGTTTCTGTTGTGAGAGTTCATACAAAGGATGGATCTGCTACTTCTGGAGAAGACTATCACCCTATATCAGAAGGTAGGATCACACTTCTCACATCCAATTATTTGTTTTCAATCATGACTGTAACATAATGTTTGAAAAATGAAATAACTTTATGAATACAATAATTTTTAACCACATCCCATAATGCATTTTGCTATTCAAATTCAGTGTGGACAGATCCCTTGTGGTATGCAAAAGCCAATTGCTCCTGGAATACTAGTTATCAGTAAAGATATTTACAAAACAATTATGACTCCTTTGAAAACATCTGTAGCTCAAGTTGTGGAAGAAATGTATGAGTTCCACCTCAGTAATATTTGTGAAGTGTAATACCATTACTCTGAAGAAACCTCTACTCCTAGGCTATGTTGTGGGGTTGTTTCTTGAGCAATTCATGAAGATAATGGCTTTTACTCTACATAGGAATTCATATATATTTCTCTTTGTTTTTCTATGTTCATAATAATAAAGTTTTCTTTCTATATTTCTGCAATTCACTGCCTGCTGCTCCTCACTAGTAATGAATGAGGAGAGAAGTTTTGCAACAGAATGAAAAATTTCTTGGCTGATAAACTTCTTTTCACTAATAGCCCACACACATGGTTTAGGGAATGACTAATAGAGTTTGTAGCATTATGAATTTTTTGTCTTCTAAAGTTTATGATAATACATGATACTAATCTGTGTTTTAAGATTAATGATTTGTTATTGGAGTGTTTTGACAGTTTTGGATAAACTATTTTGATGTCCAGTTCACCTGAAAGATAAGACTTACCTTTGAACATCCGGCAACAACTTTAGGCTATCTTCAGTTTCTGCAGGAAAGGCATTTGCCACTAGTGATATCTGAAGAGAAAATTTCTTAGCCATAAGAAAAACATCAACCCAGAGCTTGCTAATTCCAGTCACTTTGCCTCCTGCATTTTAGAGTTTTGTTCTTTCCTCCTGAAAACCACAGGAACTTTTAGTGTCAGCTAATACTTATGCCATAAACATTACCTATATGCATTGCCTTGCCCATGCTGTGTACTGACAGCATTTGGGAGCAAAGTTTTCAAGGGAAACTACTGCAGAACAAGAAGCTCTTGGCCTCTGCCCAGAAGCCTTTGAGAAAGGTCTGTGATGTGCAGGATTTCCCCACAGGTTTCAGAATATCTGTGGGTTTAGGGAACCTGCCGATTCAGCCATGGGTACAAAAACAACATTCTTAATTGAGGTTTCTGAGGTAAGTCTGATAAAATTAAAATCAGTAAAATTCTTATCTATCACATAGCATGTTTATTACCACGAAGAGTATTTTCATGGCTTAATAACACTTAAGGCTGAAAGGATCATTAGGTCACTTAATCAGACTCACTGTGGATTGCAAGATTCTCCCAGTTTCCCCCAAAGACTTCTGTATTGAGCCAAATAACTTTGGTTAGAGAAAACATAGTCTTTGGAAAGGGCATCTAGTCCTGGTTGAAGTCATTGGAGAGGAAAAGTGTTACTTAGCATCTTACTTTACTGAATGTCCCTATCACCTCTCTGGGCCTTATTTGCCATACATGCAGAGCTCTTTAGCACCTGGTATATTTTGTTTGTGATGGTGTTTCAATATACTAATGAGAACATCACTTTTGGCAAGTCTTTTCTTTTTTTCTTCTGGTCCTTAGTTTCTTCAGTTAATTTGGCATCCTTTAAAAAATAAAAATTGTAGAAATGCACCTATTATTTTAGCATCACTCTTACCTGTTCTAGACACAAATTTTAAGTAGTTTCTATACTTTTTATTTTTTAGTAGTTACTATAGTCAGGAATCATAGTACTGACTAACTCTGTCAGTGTGGTGGGTTGACCTTGGCTGACCACCAGGTGCCCACCAAAGCTGCTCTGTCACTCCCCCTGCTCAGCAAGAGAACAGAGAGAAAATATGACAAAAGGCTTGAGGTAAGTGCAGGGAGAGCTCACTCACGAATTACCATCACAGGCAAAACAGCCTCAACTTGGGGAAATTAGTTTCATTTATTACTGATCAAATTACATTAGGGTAATGAGATTTAAGACCAGATCTTAAAACACCTCCTTCCCACCCTTCCCTTCTTCCTGGGCTTAACTTCACTCCCAAATTCTTTACCTCTGAGTGGCTCAGGGAGATGAGGAATGGGGATTGCAGCCAGTTCATCACACTTTATTTCTGACACTTCTTCCTCCTCACATTCTTCTCTGCTTCAGCATCAGGTTCCACCCAGAGGAGACAGTCCACCCCAAGCTACAATGTGGGTCCTTCTCTTGGCCTGCAGTTCTTCATGAACTTAGTCCTTAAAAGTCAGAAGTCCTTAAAAGTCATTAAACCTGCTCCAGCATGTGATCCTCTCTCCACAGGACCACAAGTCCTGCCTGGAGCCTGCTCCAACATGGGCTTCCTACAGGGTCACAACCTTCTTCAAGCTTCCGCCTGCTCTGTCATGGGTGGCAGGTGGATCTCTGTTTCACTATGGACCTCCATGGGCTGCAAAGACACAGCTGCCTCACTGTGGTTTTCACCACAGCTTGCAGGGAAATCCCTGCTCCACCACCTGGAGCATTTCCTGACTGTCCTGACCTTTGTACCTGCAGAGTCGTTTCTCTCACATACTCTCACTGCTGTTTCCCAGATGCTGGTGCAGCAGTTTTTTCCTCTTCTTAAATTTGTAATCCCAAACTTACTACCATCGTCACTGCTGGGCTCAGCCTTGTCCAGCAGTAAGTCTGTCTTGGAGCTGGCTGGCACTGGCTCTTTTGGATATGGGGAACCTTCTGGCATCTTCTCACAGAAGCCACCCCTGCAGCTCCCCCCTTGACCAAAAGCTTTGCCATGAAAACCCAATATGGTAGGTTAAGACTGAACTTTTGATCCACCATGGCCTGCAAAGTTTTTTCAGGGACAATGATTTTCAAAATATAGAACTGTTGTGTAACTCTAGATTTTTGTCTTAGTTTTTTTGTATGTACCATGGTATTAAAATGCACTTTGTTTGAGCAAGACCTGACAATACTATTTATGTATAATTCTTCAGTCTTTTTGTCATTTACGTATGTTACCATTAATGTAATTAGTCTCAGACAATTTTCAAAATATTAAGTTCTGTTAGGCTAAATCCTGATCTTTGCAAATCTCATGATGATGATGATGATGCCACATTTTCAGTGATTTCCACGTGTGTCCAATGGTATTCATTATTATTATCGGGTATGTTAAACTAGATATACAAACAGCTGTAATTGGAAAACTGAGTATTAACTGCCATCTCTCATTGCAGGGCCTAGAATCACGGCTTGTTATGAACAGCAGATTTATTTTTAAATGTCTCATTGTGTTTTTAGAAATTGAGTTTAAAGAGGGTGAAACACAGCACTTTGTGGAGGTGGAAGTTCTCTTTGATGGAGTAAGGGAGATGAGAGAAGCTTTCACTGTTCATCTGAAGCCTGATGAGAACATGGTTGCAGAAATACAGGTAACAAGCTCATGCAAGGTCCTGAACAACAAAATCTGGTAAAGAGCCTTCTTGTTTTCTGGATCATAGCTTTACATTTCTTTTAATATGTATTCACACCATCTTGGCTTGTGTCTTAAAAGATGAAGAGGACCATCCCAGCTGACACGGTAGCACCTACACAAAATAGTATGTTACCAAGGCAATTGTGTTGATGGGAACAGAGAGTCAACGAAAAACTGAAGTCTTCAAGATATCACTCCACACACATTCTCCTCATATAATCAGTCCTGGAAACTGATGTCCTCTTGGAAACACTCTCTGGCAATACAATGTAACCTCTATGCTGTAAAAAGAGCAAATGGGTGAAATGTAACTTCTGCTGTCAAAACCACGTTGATGTTATTCTTGTTGTGTGAGATGAAATATTCTTATGTTTTTAGCATTATATCATACATAATTTTAATTTAAACAGTATATTCCTCTGGTATAAAATGTTATTGAAACTTTCTGGCTGTTTCATCGGTGTCACACCATATACAGTCTGACTCCAGATAGCCAGACAGAGCCTTTGCTGATGAGAAAGACCCTGTTTCCACCAGGTGGTAAAGCACACAGTGCACAGTGAAGTTCTACTAGCATAATGAAATGATTCAAGAAAGCTGGGACACAAGGCTAAAGGTCTGCGATCTTCACTGTATTGAGAAGAAAAAAATCATTTTACCTCTTCCTTTTGCACTCTGAAATATACTGTCCAGTGCCTCAACCCTCTCTCAATAGCTCATCCAGTTAAGATTTTAGAGCTTCTTTAGGAACAATGTTTCAAAGGCTAGACATATTCTGATCAATGTCCAGCTTGAATCCCCTGTTTATTTAAATTTTCACAGAGAACTGTTTCTGTCTTTCCATTGTCAGACAGCCAAGGCCATTGTTTACATAGAAGAAATGAACAGCATGGCAGATGTCACCTTTCCCTCTGTCCCACAAGTTGTGTCTCTTTTGATATATGATGATATTTCTAGAGCCAAAGACAGAACCAGTCCTGTAGCTGGCTATCCGGTCATCTGTGTCACAGTGAGTATCTCTGGGGAAAAACGGAACAAAAACGGCTTTAGTTCGGTGGATTTTAGGCACCCAGAATCAATGAGTCGTATGAGTTCAAGCTAGAACTGTCCTCAGAACTAATCTGTTTGGATAATGAATCCATATTCAGGAGGACAAAAAGCATAGAAAGATGTTTCATTTGTTCATCACTGAGAACAGTTTGATACACTGTATCTATGTATGACCTTACTATTTCCTGCATTATCTTGCCTTAATTTGCAGAGTTAAAATCACTGGAGATAACAGATGAGCCATTTTTTTCAATGAGTGCCACAAACTGAAAAATGAATACTGTTTGCTGAAGGACTGTAGGTTTCTTTCATTGTAATTTTGCAACTGAAAAGTTTACATGAATATGCATATACATTGAGGAACATTTTTGTCCATTTGCATCTTCAGGTTTTTCTCACACATTCCTTATACACAAGAATTTGCCATATGTTCAATGGTTCTTCTAAGTCAAATGAAAAAAAAAAAGAAGGAAAAGAAAATTTTGAAATACGAAGTATATTTGCAGAATTAGATCAAAGGAAGACATTCAAATTAAAGCAGCATGTGGGAGTGTAGTTTGTGTCTTCATAACTATGCCACATTTTCACCTATGTATCATAATTTAAAATATTTTTTTATTTCAATAAGCATAATTAGATACGCCTTTTAATCTACCCTAACAGTGCTAAAAGCATTACTGTCAAAATAATGTGATTTCTTAAGAGATTTACTGGGATTGTTAGTTCCATGTTGTTGAGTTTTGTGACTCTTGGTAACTTAAAACTCCTTTGCCATGAAGCAAATAAATTGCTAACACATCTGCCCTCTTCTGCAGGCTTGTAATCCTAAATATGAAGACTTTGACAAGACTGGTTCTATATGTGCCAGTGAGAACATCAATAATACTCTGACTCAGTACCGGTGGCTTGTAAGTGCACCCACTGGCCCTGATGGTGTGACCAGCCCCATGAAGGAGGTTGACTTTGATACCTTCTTCACTTCCTCTAAAATGATTACGCTCGACTCCATTTACTTTCAAGCTGGTTCTCGCGTCCAGTGTGCGGCTCGGGCTGTGAATTCAGATGGGAATGCAGGTCTTGAGCTGATGAGCCCTATTGTAACTATCAGCACATCAGAAGGTAAGACATCATCAACTAATGCAAACTTTACAGGTCTCATTACTGAGAAGAAAAAAATCATTTTACCTCTTCCTTTTGCACTCTGAAATATACTGTCCAGTGCCTCAACCCTCTCTCAATAGCTCATCCAGTTCTGTCCTAACAAAATCTGATCAGGCATTTTAACGTTACAGTCTCAGCTTTTTTTCCGTTGTTCACAGAGGTGGTGCAAAAACTCTTCACACAGCAAATAATTGTATAAAGAAAATGTTTTCCATCTGTACTAGTTCTCCACATCTTTAAATAATAATGCACATGGCAAACTTGTATGTTCTGGAGAACAATATATAATGTGCATTGGAATTAGTGAAACCTGTTTTCTGTTGGCTTTTGAATTCAACTGTAGTAATGATGCAGTATAAACTCAGCTCCTGTTGGACACTGGCAAATCCACACAGGGGTGACATATGAGTGCCTAGCCAGAAGAAAACCCTCATTTGACATTCAGGCCTCTTTGGACATCTGAGAATCAATGTCTTCCTTGACTAAGGACTAAAGCAACTACTAGTGTCCAATAACAGGTCATGGACAAATTTTTTTCATTATTGAGATATTCATAACATTCATCCTTCTTCTTTCTCTGATACTCTCTTTGTCTCTCTTTGAATCTCTGACACCTAACTAATATTGAACTGGTGCTGCATTCTCTCAGCCGTCAGCTATTGTAGTCTACCTCCTTTGCCCAGCCAACTCTTTTCATGAAACTCATACTGAATATCATTATGAAGCAGAGATGAAGCACTGACATGCATATGCTATTTTGTTACAAAAATCACAGACAGTATTTTTTATTGTATAATACGGAGAATGAGTAATATCAGCAACCAAGATAAATTGCAAAACATGGTATTTTATTACCATTCTTCAGCCATTTTGAATTCTCTGTGTCATCTTTGCTGCTTTTGTAGCTACATTAACTGTTGTAGTTTGTGTGAGATAAATTACATGATTGTTCATTCTCAATTTCATTTTCATTTCCTAGGCCTTTCCAAGTAAATATTTGATTTAAAACATTATATTTTCTACTAAGTTGGGGCTTTAAGATGCTTAATTAATGGAATTTCTATTTACCTCTGTCCTTTATCCCACATTTTGACTGTAGGCTCATGACATCTTTGCACTGTCAGGAATCCTACACCCTAAAGAAGACTCTGCCTAAGGGTATTGTCTACAAGGTGCAGTGTAGTGCTTGTTAAAGGGCGACAACCTTGTGCTGTGTGAGCTGGTTTTGTTATATGAAACAGACTGGCTTTGTTAGTGTTAAAATGCATTATTTACATTACCCTTAACAAATTAGTAGAGGCAGGTAGTTCAGGACTGAGTTGTCATACATTTATTACTTCCAGTACCTGAGCTGACTTGCGATGTGGAAGGAAAGAAGTGCAACGATCAAAGCAACCTGCCAAAATCCTGAATATTTGCCACTTTGAGGATGCCTGACCTCCAGCGTAAATCAGATTGTGCAAAAAATTGTATTTAATCTCCTTATCACATCTTACTTGCATTTGAGAAAACAAAATCAAAAACCAACAACAAAACCATCAACCAACCAATCACACGAACAACAAATTAAGAACTATCATCAGCAGAAAAAAATGGTTTTTTCTCCTGCCAGAAGTTTCCAACTGGGAGATGCTGAGCCAGATGAGATCCACCAGATCCAATAAGTCCTCCAAGAGGAAAGCCCAGCCTTCTCTTTTCTTGTAATCCCTCAGAAATGAGCAAAGAGCAGAATGAGGACAAAGGGAAATGTTTTGATTTTCCATGTCTGCTAGTTTCTTACTCAAAGTACCTTGTGATCTTTTGGGCGTGACATGGCAAAGTGCTGTGATTCTTATAGCAAGAATGCAGACACATCTGCATTGAACTATGCAACTACAAATTGCATATATCTCAGATCATATGATTGCAAAGCTAATTTTCTGATTCTACAAACCAGAACTGGTATTGGAACACAGTGAACTAACACTAGAAGGGATTATCAAATTAAATTATACATTCTCCTTTCTTGAAGAAATGCAAAATTGAAATGAACAAGACCCTAAGGAACTTGATCCAACTTTGAAGCTGACTCTACTTTGAACAGGTTATTTCAAGAGATCCTTTGACAAAATTATTCTAACTGCATTTTTGTTGCTAATGGAATAGGAGGGCGATAAAGTCCTGTGAGGACATGTAGGTGCATACCCCAATCCAGTGCCAAAAACAACTGAACACTGGTCAGGTATCTTTCATAAAGCTATGTATGTGCTTAAGAGGGTGAGAGGAATTAACACATATGCCTCTGAAGACCTCTGTAAGAAAGTATGACACTTGACACTGACTTTGCAAATATGGCACATTGACATGTGCAACTGAAAAGCTACAGATGGATTATCACAACAGTGTTCTAAAAATGTGGTCCAGTTAATTGAGTACGGATTTCTATTTGAATCCTCTTTAAATTCCCATTCAGACCTCTGGAAAATGCTGCTCAAAGTTTTTACCTGTCGTTCATGAAAATTTTTGTAATTTTGGAAACCTGTTGCTTGGGAAAAGAAGTGTATCTAAAATACAATGGAAAGTAGAGGTTATTTCCTCTGGACATAAAAATAAGGTTCCTTTCTCTTTTTTTCATTAGGTCTTTGTCAGCCTCGTATATCAGGAGTAGTTGGAGCAGAACCATTCTCTGCCAAATTGCGCTATACTGGCCCAGAAGATCCTGATTATGGCAACCTCATCAAACTGACGGTCACAATGCCACATACTGATGGTATGACAAAATTAGTTGTGAAGTTAAGAGAACTCATACAACCTGCTGTTATTTGAGCTATTTTATTGGTCATATTATTTTTAAATAGACAAAATAATAATATGATCTTTTAACATGTGGGAACAGAGAAAAATGTTATGAATGAACAAGGACAGTTTGCAACAAGGTGGATAAGATACTGTATTAATACATAGTCTCTTATGTGAAGATTGAATGTTTTCAGAATAATTGGACATTTTACATAAGTTAAGCTAGATGTACGCTTTGTAAACTCCTTTGAAGGGCATAGAAATATACCATTTAATTACTCTGTGCTTCTGAAAAGATCAAATGAATTTTTTATTATTGAAATATTGGTATGTTGAATATTATTGTGATGGATTTTTAATATGTTTATAAATATTTTATTCAGCTCTGCATGGTATACAGACAACTATTGTGGGTAACACTCATACACACATATCGACTTTCTTTGAATTCTAAAGTACAATACAAAATACAGAAGCACTGGATAACATGCTTAATGTTTGACAAAGTTTGGCTAAATTAAGCACCTCTGGGAATGCACATTTAGTGATAGTGCTATCAATTAATGTTTTTTAGGCATGCTACCTGTTATTTCTACAAGAGAGCTCTCCAACTTTGAGCTGACACTTAGTCCTGATGGAACGAGAGTTGGAAACCATAAATGCTCCAACCTGTTGGATTACACAGAAGTAAAAACCCACCATGGTTTTTTAACTGATGCTACCAAGAATCCAGATGTGGTTGGAGAGACCATACCCTATCAATACAGCCCAACAATCAGAGGCTTCAATACCTTGCGCTTTTACCGCAATCTGAATCTGGAAGCCTGTTTATGGGAGTTTGTTAGCTATTATGACATGTCTGAGCTTCTCACAGATTGTGGAGGCACCATTGGGACAGAGGGACAGGTATGAAACTGTAACTTGATTTTGTACTGTATTCTTAAAATAAAGTATTTCCCTTATGAGGCACCTATGCTAGTAGAAATAAGTGGGCTTAGGATTAATTTAGTTGAAAAGTGTTCTTTTTTTTCTTAAGAAGAAATAGACTTCCCTTCAGGTTGGCTTATTTCTTAAAACTGTCAATATCCATTTGAGTGCCATGATCTAGGAATCACAGTGGTAGTAGATCAAGGGTTGGACCTGATGATCTCAGAGGTCTCTTCCAACCCAGTTAATTCTATGATTCTATGATTCTATGAAATGCTAATAAGCTAAATGTGAAATCCTTGTCCAATTAAAATTAATGAGAACAATTTGGTTTGAATTAAATTTGCTATGATTTTCTCCCAATACAGTTCTGGAGTATTTTAGGACAAACTAATACCACTTCCACTGTATAGTGAGCCAATTTAGTTTTTATTTAGAGTGAAAGCCTTCTGACATATTGCTTTTAACCCATAGATAGTGCTGGGCTATTTAGTATTAGTTATGGTGTATCTTAAAAAGCAGTTTTAAAATATTGTGGAAGGACTTCTTGCCAATAGCTGTGGACTGCAGTGTCCTACCAGCTGCTTGACTCTGCTGATCTTTTGCTCATTGGGAAACAAGACCCATCAGTGCAGACAGCACAGTGGTCTCACATTACACAGCAGAAAATTCCTTGGTCAGGAAGCAAAGAGAAACTGCCATATGGAGTGGCTGAAAACACAGCTGTGAAAGTGTTTGGGGAGTTAAAAGAAGGAGACTGTTGAGATCTTCAATTATCCTTTGGAAAATGTTTTCTAGAAATCCATAGTAATGTGGAAGATAAACAGTGCAGGATTTCTTCTGCGGTGACAGTGAAATTAATCCCTGAGTCTTCCTTGTGTAATTACTATATAAGCCTGTCTGATCTCACTCAGGCTCTGGAGTACAAAGTCTGTAATTCTGAAGATCCATCCTTTATGTACAGAAAAACCTCTTTGGGGAATAACCCTGCAGGCTTGAAGAAAAACTGGAAATGCTGTACCTCATTTCAAAGAAGTCCGTCCACAGCTACCCAACTTTCCTGGCACACTGGCATTCCTTGTTGAACCATTGTGAAAAGGATGAGGCTGCTTTGAGAAATGGCCATAATTTCTCTGCTGGTTTAACATTTTGCCACAGACCCATCTTCTATCAGACCCCAACAGACTTACATGCACAAATTCTTATTTTGTGAGTCCCAAATGGCATAAGGCAGATGTGAAGTGTGTTGTTGCCCAAAGAAACATATGGGCATTTGCAACAACAAAGCTATTGTACTACTAAAAGCATAGTTCCCATGGACATATAAATATCTAATCAGATAAACTGGTTTTTTTGTAGTTTTTGTTATACTT
Source organism: Pachyramphus minor (assembly GCA_013397135.1). Lineage (NCBI taxonomy): Eukaryota > Metazoa > Chordata > Aves > Passeriformes > Tyrannidae > Pachyramphus > Pachyramphus minor. The sequence goes on from VYXB01000990.1 coordinate 174,180, forward strand.
ACACACCTGAAGTCCACTTTACTCTGTGAATCAACTCCCTCTCAGGTGATCATACAGTCAGTTTGCTGGACAAGAAATTGCACCAGGATCTCCTTAGGCCTTGGTTAACTTGGTTACCATTCTGTCCCTCTTAACTAGAGATTATATACTCTGTACAGCATAAGACCAGAACAAAATGGAGCTTCTGCCCTTAGATAAAAAGGCCTTGATGGATATGTCATCCCAGTGCTTTGTCATCAGTTCTGGTTCCTTGTGTGTTACAGAGACCAGTTCAAAGTCTCTGCCTTGATGTTGGAAGCTCACTGTGCGTGCATCTGCTTGGGCTTGCCCCTCTGCTGCAAGCAGATCCTCCTACAGGTACATTCCACTGAAACTATGAACCTGTCAGAGGGAAGGGGAAGGCATCCCAGTGTGGAATGTAAACCTTACACATTCCCACAAGATAAAAATGACAGCAATCTTCACTGTTCATGAATGATTTCATTTCTTCAACTCATCATTCCTTTGGCTATCTCCTTTTGCCCATGCAATATGCAACAGTATATCCTTATTTCCCAGACAACACAATCATAAGCACATAAGCACACACAACTTCCAAGCGGCTGTAACTCTGATCCTATGACCTATGCAAGCCACATCTCCTTCACTGAAAAGGAAGGAAGAGTTGGTATGAATCCTTTCTATTTGAAATACGTTTGTGTCCCTTAGGGGGAAGGCTGAATATCTAGTTTAGACAAATGTGGGTCTAAATAAAACCTATTTATGTCTATGTGCATATAAGCAGAGGAGAAAATAAGCACCATTCTGGTATTTTAGTAAATTAAAAGAACCCATATATTCAGTTTTGCAGGACATGCATAAGTGGTAATGTGGCCAAGGGGGAGAGCTGTCCTTTCTTTAAGGTCCAGAAGTATTATGTACTTTATGTGGGATTTCTAATTTAAAAGCAGAGAGGGGTGAGAGCCATGAAACTGCAGCTGAAGTCACCCTTTAGTGCCTTGTAGGTTATGGCTAAAAGATTACAGTGTGTAAAGTGAAATATCAAGCTGAATTACTTCTAGCAGTTAAGCATTGCCCCACAGCCAGTATGCACTTCATTGACCTCCCTGTTTTCCCCACCTCCATGTAATTCTTCCCCAGGTTTGGTCTTTATCTTCACATGACCCCTTCCAACTGAGAGGGGAGGCAGTCAGTGCCCTATCTCTGTGGTTGTCACCATTGTTGTTTTTTTCTCCTTCAGTGAACAATTAATAATCCTCCTCTGTGAGAGGAAAGCTGGCAGCTATAATTTTCACCATTTTTTTAGCACACAGAGCAATCTTAAATTCTATAATACAGACAGAACAGATAAATAACAAAAACACTCTTACCACTGCAAATTTAATATCTTGAATTTACCAGATACTTTGGCTAGATATTTAGGCTCAAAATTTTGGTTTTTGACTCTAGTTCTCCAGTACCTGTATGGTCAAAGATAGCCATGTTGATTCAGACAGAGAGATCTTACATGATGTGGACCTTCACTTTATGGGAACTCCTGCTATGGTAGGGGAAGAAGATGAACTTTAGTGAGCAAGAAGTGAGGTGGGAGACCTGCAGCTGGTGTGGTTCTTCTGGCATAACTCATAGTGTTTGCTGCAAGCTGCAGCTGTCTTAGTCAGTTCCCATGAACTCATGAACTGTCATAATACATACAGAGAAGGTCTTAGTTTTCTTTTTTTTTTTTTTCCTTTGAGGCCTTTTGATTGTGTCCCATTCTCTTTCTCAATTATTCTGTGCATGAGCAAACCTTGTGTGAGTTAGTTGCAGCTCTCCTTTCAGTGTACAGATTGACGGTTTGTTCCTGGGGTCTGCCCACAACTGAAAACTCAGGCATTTATGTATCTAAATATGGATTTAGATGTGCAGCTGAAGGAACTTCTATTTAAAAATAAAGGCCTACTCCCCTTTAAAGTGAGCTAATTTGCATTAGAATTCTGTCCTTGTTAAAGTTAAGGTCAGCTTTAATGATTAGCAGTTTTCTTTAAGAGAACCTGCAGTCATAGCCTAAAATTCAGTGTCTGCATTTGCATATGTACAGGTCTTAAAAAGGGAAACTCACCCGCTAGAGAGCTGTCTTCTTGCATTTTCAAGTAACTAATAAAGGTTAGACTTTACTTCATGGGGACATTGTGTGAGTCAAGTACTACACACATCTCACATTCTCAAGACACAGGTTCTAAAACAATGACAGATGTTCATGAAAGGAAGTTAAAAACTGAGACAGTGGAAACGAAGCAAGTGACTGTCCTTTAAAAAAGTGTATTTTGAAGTGTTGACCTACACTTATTTGATAGAGTGTGAAGTATCATTTGATTTCATTTCCTGCTGTTATAACTGTTTGCTATAGTTAGGCAGTTTGGCATCTGAAGGCTTCTGTGTGGTTCTGGCCAAGTATTTATTTATGGATGTTGCTTTCTCTAGTTCCAGTCCATTACCAGACTTGGAATAGGGAAACAAGGAAATTACCATTCCAACAAATTTTATTAACAACTAGTTAATCAAGTCTTTTACAGAAACAAGAAGGTGAAGAATGTGTATTAAAATACTTGAATGTATAGATTTATACCCTGAAACTACTTTTTGTAGTAATTGAGTATAGCTGAGCAGTTTGCTTTTTCTCTTCAAAAACCAGTTATTTCTGGCCCGAAGTGAAAATGTCTCTCTTTCAGTAGATTCAGTTCATATTTATGCTCCATGTTATGGCACTGAATGTTTGAAAATCCCATCTGCAAACAGATTTTAAAATCACTAATGTACTGCTGCAGCTTATACAAGGCAGCTTGCAGAGGGTTTTTGTTACATAGAAACAGTGTGCTTCCAGATTTAGTAATTCTAGTTTTACAGAAGTCATACCTTCAGGGGAAAACCAATCTCTTCTGATAATCTCATTAGATGTTATAAAATGTAAATAAACAGAAATGTCTGTTTTCAGATTTTTATATTCACTCTAGCCGCCACAGTCAATTATAAGAAAACCCTACAACTCATATTTCCTTGACATGAAACCTCACTAACAGCTAAACATTTTTTCTCTAGCTCTAAACATGTGCATTTAGTAAGCTGTGAAGAAAAAAACAATCTAAAGTTAATGCACCAGCTGTGTAACAAAGTCAGAGGTTAATTTTTTTCAAGAAACTGGCATTTCAAGGCTGTATTGCATTCTCCTCTCCATTCAGACTTCTTTAAACAAAGCTTTGCATTTCACCTGTGACCTACCCGGCTGAGTTCCTTGTTGGGGCCAAATCTTAGGTTTACCATACTGGCATTCTGTATGCAGTTAATTGATAACATTGTTAAACTTGTGTGGCTCAAATTCACAGCCATAGCAAGTGGACACAATAGAAGATGAGACAGGACAATTTGGAGGACAAAAATAGAATTTTCATGTAAAGCCTGTTTTATTGAGATGTATAGTATAAAACATGAACTTGTGTTATTCCTAATGTCTAATCCTGATTTTATCAGTACCAGCAGTGTACATACACACTCATTGCCAAGTTCTGTCCTCTGGAAATGTAAACCAGCTAAATAAAGCACACTGTAAATGTAGCACAGAGTCCATGCCCCAAACTCTTTACTGAAAATATTTTTTATTGTAAATATTCTCACTTGTTATGTGACAGATTCTCAAAATAATTGTTTTTTACTTAATGAAGTTTGACAGTTTGATTTGAAAGAGAAACAAAAGAACACCTATAGAAACTCCCTTTAATACTTCCTAAGTCTTAAATGAGAATTTTCAGTATTGTGAAACCAGATCTTGTGTTCTGTGATAATTTATCTGGCAAAGATAAACTACTTCTTATAGCAATGTTGAGTATAAATCATGTTCTTCTCTCACACACATGAATTTTGAGGTGCACTACTGATGATTTGTTATCTACGTATTTCCAGATATTAACTGTAAATGTCTGTTCCCTGCTTGGAACAATTTTTGTCTTCTATCTGCTCTGGTTCTCCAGACCTGGCATTGTCACAGAGTCGTAGACACAATTTCCCCAGTTCAGCTGAGGTGTAGCTGTAGTTTGTGTTTCTCTCCTGGTATCACAAGGCCAAAATTCACACCCACTTATTATGGTTTAAAAGTAATGTTGGTGAATGTAATTTTGTCAGTGCCCCTGGTAGAATCTCCTGTGCATATGATGTATGCACATAATGCACCTGTTCTGTCTTCCCACAGCAGTTAAGCTCATCCTACATTTATACAGCTCTAAGTTACCATTTTGGTCTCATCAGTGTCACATTGAGATATAGTATGAACAGCTGCCTGCTTTCAATAGGCTTTGCAGGCAGTGCTGGAAAAGAAAGATAATTCAATGGAAAGAATGTTTTCTCATGTTTGTCTAAACAGCATTATTAAGAGGACTAGAGAAGTAAGAGTCCTCCATCTGTGTAACACATTCCATTGATTCATTTGAGGAGAGGGGGTAAGGAGGTGGCTGCTCACTTTGACACAGTTTTCCTCTGCACTTAACTTCCTCTGTATTTTATTTTTATTGTATCAAAATGTCCTTTCATATAGCATATCTTGAGATTTTTCTTTTCTGCCTATGGAAGAGTAGATTTCTCCTTGTAGAAGAAATAGGCCCTTAAAAGTTTTCATTTACTGTTAGAAAAGAGAAAATTATTTATTCAGTAATTCTCTGATTATCAATGTTGTAGGTTTTCCTCCACACCTGCAAATCTATGAGTGCCTAAAGAAGGGTTTTTGTGCATAAAAACTCAGTGAGCTTTTAGCAAGAACTCCTTCCTCTTCCCTCATGTCAGGGATCACATGTAGGGGCAGCTATACTGGTGGAAGCATACAGATGTACACAAATAAATTCCAGGCTGTGGCAAACAGCCCTGCTGTCTAGGCATCTCTTGAAGATTTTACTAAAAGGGAAGAACCTTTTAAATTCTAGGGACCTAGAAATCGAGAGAGTTTCAGATTTTCCCACAGAGTAATGGTAACATATGTCAGAGGAGCAGTGTTTCCAACAGACTTGCCCCAGAAGGAATCCTGCTGTTAGATTTCCACAAATGCTCTGAGTTTGCTAACACTAAGATCCCATTGAATGGAGTCAAGAAAACTCTAAAATGTGGCTTTAAAACCTCAGTAGTGAATTGCTTTATGTACAGTATTGATGAAGAGCCAATGATACCTTGCATTTGAAAATCAAGAAAAGCTTTTAAAGGAGGTTTTGTGGGGTTTTTTTAAATTGAGGTGGCATAAGATACTCAGCTAGAAGAGCTTTTGTGGATCACACTGTCCAGGCTACTGCTTTACTTCTACATAATGTTGTTCAAACACTAGTAAACTTAATCTAGAAACTTAACAGGATTTCGTGGCCTCACTATTCCTGTTGAATGCCACCACACTGAGGGCTAGAACTTCTGATTTCTAACCTGTATTTGTCATGGCCATCTCATGCCCGTTTGTTCCCATCTCAGCACCATCTTTTATCATCAGTGGTCCTTCTCCACTGTTCCTCTCCTGATGTGTATTCTTATTCCCTCTCAGCCTTTGTTGCACTAGGCTTAACAACCTAGTGCAAACCTAAACCTTGTTTTAGACTCTTCTCATCAGATAGTTTTGCCATTCTGGTGGTTCCTTTTTGTGCAGTCTACAATGCAAATTAGACCTTTTCAAGCATGGATGATCAAAGCTCTTCCAGATAAGCTCTCACTAGTGCTCTGTATAATGACATGTATGCTTCTAATTTCCACCTCATTCCTCAGTTTGTCTTAGGATCATAGCACACAGAGAGGGTAGGAAGGTCATAGTTATGCTGTGATCAACTCACATACCAAAATCTTTTTCCCCTCTCTTGTTTCTAACAAGTGTCTTTCGTTTCTACCAGGAATCCCTGTGACTGGTTTCTATTACCTTATACTTTAAGCTATAAAATTTCATCTCACTACTATTATTCTAGTCCTCAAGGTCATTAAATTTTCCCGTTGATATACCAGTCCTCTACTTTATAATTTAGCATTGTGTATGTTTCTATTCAAGCGAATAATGGACATATATTAAATCCCCTTCCATGTTCTTTTGTCTCTTCCTTATAGGCAAACTGAATTTCAGATCTTTGACTCCAAGGTCTAATTGTTACTGTACATCATGCAGCTGTAGGACAGAAGCACACAGAGAAAAGCCAGCATAGTTTGTCTGGGATGACCTTACATTAGAAACACTTTGGTTATACTACCAGATATATTCAGTTCTTGATACACTTCCAGTAAATGACAAATTTTTAAGGTTATTCCTGAACCAAAGGCAAACCATGAGGCACTCTAGAGCTACATCATAGCTATATTTTTTTATAGAAGTGAGAACACTGTTGTTATTTGGAACAATTTGGCAAATCTGTGTCCAAAATAATTGCTCAGATACCTATGCAGGTATCCCAAAGATAAACTTGCTACTAAGGAATAATATTTTTGTCTAACTTAAATTTTTCATCCAATACACATAGAGAAGCATGTGTTGTTGTTCCAAATAGAAATTCGTGATTGTGCTCATGTAAAACCAACAAAGAAACATTAATATAAAATAATCTACAACTATAGCATCTCAGCTCATCTACCAGTCTGTGTTACTGTTTTACTTTTCAGTGGTGCCAGATTCTTTTCAGTAGTGCCCAGTGCCAGGACGAAGAGTAATGGCTGTAAACTAAACCATGAAACATTCCACCTCAACATGAGAAAAAACTTTACCTTGAGGGTGGCAGAGCACTGGAACAAGCTGCCCAGGGAGGTCGGGGAGTCTCTCTCTCTGGAGACATTCAGAACTCCCTTGCACACGTTTCTGTATCACCTGTTCTAGGCAACCCTGCCTTGGCAGGGAAGTTGGACCAGATGATCTCCAGAGATCCCTTCCAACCCTGATGATTCTGTGATTCTGTGTATTTCATTTTAATTTACTGTCTAAATGCTAGCACATATTGTGAGTGATACAAACAATGTAAGTTGAAAGGGTTTTGGTAGCATCATGTGTAGATCAAGGAGCGTCACATGTGAAAGTGAGTTGGGGCAACTACATTTGCTTTAATGAATTATTTAATGAATTATTTATTATTTAATGAATTATTACTAAAAGATTTGGCAGGCATTTGGAAATGTAAAGCAGCTGTGAGGTAATGGACATTCAGCCCCCTGACGTGCCACTGGGTGAACCCAGAAACAGTTTGATTTATACATAGCTTGTAAAATTTGAATATTGGGGGGGTTTTAATAGTGCAAAACACTCTGTAGAAGCATGTAAGGTAATCACTTCAGGGAAATGTTCAGATGTACAAATTTATATATGGAATTTCTATTGGAAATAAATGAAAATTCAACAACATTTATGCCTTTGAAAAGTTTCCCACTGGGAAATGATCTCAGTGTCTTTCCTTACATGAATTTCTGAGAAAATCCAGAATGGTCTAAAAGGGTCTGTATGGCATATTTCTAGTCAGAGATATATGAATGAAAAAGTATTTGTAGCAAAACATAAATACAAGGTCTTGGATCCATGTCTCATGTAAGAGCTATCTTAAAAGGTGACAGTTTACTGACACTATTCTTCTTCTCTTTTTTCATCAAAATATATATAAATAATTGATAATTACAGCAGTATTTTTTGTACAATATATGCATAAAAGGTCTATTTTTAAATCCATATCAACTTGCATATTATTTTTAGTTCTTCCAAACAGTAAGAAACAATGTGATCTGTGGTTTTGCATGCAGTATGGTAGCTACTATCCATGCACAAAGGAAGAAATAGTTGCAGAGATGAGTAAGTACAGTCCAAGGACTCAGTCTTGCAATGACGTCCGAGCAACTTCAGGGTCTTCCAGGAATGCTTCTTAGATGGTAGTAACAGAAGAATGCAAGCAAAAGAGTTGGTTAAAACCCAAGGATAGAGAAAATGAAAAAGGATATATGAAAAATTTCTAAAGCCTTCATTTGTATTTATGTTGTTTATATATTAAGAAAACCTGAACAAAAAGATGAGTCAAAACTGAGGGGGTTATTTGCTATAAGAAGTTATCAGTTTGAAATACAGAAATGGAATATGAAGCTCAGCTTACATGGAATGTAAGCTCAGCTGAAAACCTTGAAATGTGGTTTTGCACTCCATCTGTAATTTGCAAAAAGAGAGAATTTGATTCAGTCACAATACTTATTTGAAGGCCTGTCTTCCCTTTCTCTTGCATTTGGCTTACCTGTGCAATACTGCCTTTCATGATCACTAATCCTAGTGTATAATTTCCTTTTTTATAGGTTCTCAACTTAGTACAGTCCTATGTCACACTGAGAGTCCCTCTGTACGTCTCTTATGTTTTCCACTCTCCTGTGGGTGTAGGAGGCTGGCAGCATTTCGACCTACAGTCAGAGCTTCGGCTGACTTTCGTGTATGACACTGCCATCCTGTGGAAGGATGGGATCGGTAGCCCTCCTGAAGCAGAGCTCCAAGGTGGGTGTTGGATTTCCTTGCACAGAACTCATGCTCTGTTACTAAGAGTATAATTTACACACAGCAGGATGATTTTTCAATCATTCCAATACTAAAAAAAAAATTTTAAAAAAAATTTAAAAATTTAAAAATTTATATTTATTATCAGTTGCAAACAATCTGTCATTTCCTAGCACTCACAGGTCTCTGCCAGAGTGTTTATAAAAGCTGTGTAAAGTTGATATCAGTGCTTTTAGTGCAAAGGAAGACAATTTTACTGCTGTATTTGAAGTAAATCTACAAAAATTAAAAAATTATTTCTACTCAGAACCTCAAGGTAGATTGTGTAACCACATTCTGTTATCACACAAGATGTTTGCACTTTAGTGAAAAAAAATTGAAGGTTTTCTGTGATACTATTTTTTCTGGCTATGAATTGCCAGGTTCACAAACTTGATATTTTGAAAACATTGTGAAACATGCAAAATAAACAAATATATTATGGAGATGATAGCCGGTTCTGTACTTAGAGTAGTAAACTGTGAAACATCCTGTAAATGTGTTGGATACTGTCAGTAAATGTTTGCGATTGTAACTAAATAAAACTATTTCATTACAGAATTTATCTTTGTAAAAAGTTAATTTATTTTTTAAAAATAACGACATGCAGATGTCTGTGCAAGATTATAACATATAGTTACACCTCTATGTTGTGTTGCTCTATTTATGAAAATTTACATAGTATTTCCCACCATTAAGCTTCAGGTGTTCCATATCTCTCTCAACCTAAGTTAGAATACAGGCACCAGCTGTAGTTATGTACATACACATACACAATTTCAGGACTCCAGGGAACATAAAATTATTTTTTGTTTCTGCAGACTCTATATATGGATTACAGAAGTCATTGCTATGCAATTTCTGTCCTTATGTTAAAAGCAGAAAATGAGAAGTAGCAAGGGGAATCTACAGTGCAGGAAGAATAAAGCCCATGTCATGACATGCCTAAAGAATAAGCCACATGCCAGGAATCATGTGATGTGCTGGTCACCAAATAGAACCAGTTCTAATCCTCTATCTCAGGAGTTATGTGGTCCATCTATGCTACCATAGTATTTCCTGGTATTTGAGGCTTTAATTTTTATTTCTCTTTTTTAAGAAGCTGATGGCCAGATCTTTGGAGATGCTGAACTTTGAGAGTTCCCTTTGAAAACAGCCAGGATAAAGTATATGATAAAGAGGGAGGCCGTGGAGATTAGACCCCCAGCATATCCCGATCGGATTTGGGTAGTATTTTTTGATCAGCTATTTTTCTTAGCATGGAGGAGTTAACTAGTTTCCAGTTTACTTCCGTAACTCTAAATTCATATAATTGTTCTACATAAATTCTGCTTAACACTGTGAAGCAGTCAAGGTCTTCTAAAGCCATTATTCATACATATATATAAGAGAGAGATTTCTAATATACCAATAAATATGATTGGTACAGGTGATTTCATACAGGTAGTGAATGTATATCACTCACACTAGTGAGTGCCAGCACATTCACAGGGGAACATTGCTGTTTCCTTCTTTTTCCTGGCAAGCAGAATGGTAGTACATCACTGGCTCTTTGTAAAGGATCACTGGAGGAAATGCCTGAACTCTGAAGCTTTGCAGAACTCTAGAGAAAAAGGGACTTGGCTGCAAACTACAGCCATAAACCACTTCTGACATGTAAGCAAGACCTTGCAATCTGAAATTAGAAGACATAAGCCTGTGTTTTGGACCAAATTCATGCCAAAAATTGCCAGCAATGCAAAGTCTGTCAGAATTAGTTTCACGGATTGAAGCACCCCAAAGCAAATTGCTGTGGAGGTCACAACCAATTGCTACAGCTAAATGCTGATGGTTGCTGCCTTGGCACAGTAGGCACTGATAAAGAGTATCTCTGAAGCAGGTATTCTTCCTTCTACTGACCCCCTTGGCAGCTGACCATGCTGTTGCCCAAACACAAGCACAGACTGCGTGCTGTGTGGATGTTTTCTCAGCCTATTAGAGCAGCTGTGTAGGTCCATGGTAACATGTGAAAGCATGACTTCACAGAGAAGTTCTATGTGTGCTTTGGAAGCTGAATCATGTTGTGAAAACTCTAGGCCTCGCTGCGTAAATTTTTGTTTGATAATAATCTTGCAACAACCCAAAAAGTACCAGCAGCCCCCTTCCCAAACAGCAGGCATGACAAGAAATGAAAGAGTGGGTCTGGTGTTTCATAGGAGTGTGATTTACTTGTCATCTGCAAGTGGAACAAACCTTATTAATTGTTGTTTTGCTGCCAGGTTCCCTGTACCCAACCAGCATGCGCATTAGTGAAGAGGGGCGCTTGGTTGTCAACTTCAAGACTGAAGCCCGGTTTCATGGCCTATTTGTTATGTCCCATCCTGGTAAGCATAATCTACACTTTGGCAGCACTATAAAAATAAAGACACCCCTCCCAAATGTTATGCTGTTCATTTTTTTCCATTTCTGCTGCTGATATCTGACTTTATTTTTACCTACTGTGCTCTACAAATAAGGATTTTGCCTCTACTTAAGATTTCTTACTTGTCATTGATGATTGTATTCAGGTTGTCAAATGTGTTGAAATATGGATGAATCTGATAGAAAGCAGATAGTTCCACTTAATCAAGAGCCTCTTTCATGAAAATGAAGATCTAGGCCATTAGGGATCTAGAGATTTGTGGTTTTAATCTAATAGTTATGATTACTGTTTACCTATTCTGCCCTAGGAACTTACATAGCATTAAAATTTATTTTCTAACTTGGAGCTTTTCTAGGTTCTTTAGACCTTTTTCAGAGACCAAGAAAAGGCATTGTATCACTCCATTAATATAACATTCTCACTGACATTCAGTTAATCATTGCTGAAGACCTGTTCCTGCAATTTAATCTGTTTAAACCTCAGTGCCTTTATTCAGAATAATTACAGGTTTAAGATTCTGTATATGGACATAAATCTGAGCATGAATGCCAGACATGGAAAAGATTATCTAACTAAATTAAATCTGCTGAACAACAATGAGAAGGGAAAAAGCAATTGAGAAATCTCCTTTAGTTTAACTCAGGGGTTTTCAAACCTTTTTTTTTCCAGTGCTAAGAGAAACTATGTCGTGTTTCCCTGGGATGACATTCCAAGTTTAAGACAAGACAGATTATAGATCTTTGCCATTCCACTCTCACTGTTTTGCCTCTCGTCATACAGTTCTTGTTGTGCTGTCGAAAAGCAACTCTTGAATAGACACTTGAACAACAATCAAGGAAGCCCCACTGAGTTGACTGTAATTGGTTTGTTAGTTTCAGTTGATAAAAGCCACTGCACTGTAATGGTATTAACATCAGCTATGGCATTATGGTTTATGAACTATTGGGAATGCTTTTCAGGCTCTGAGAGTTTGCAATGAAACACTAAAGGTGATAAATCTGTCTCTTGACATCTTTCTAGCTTCATCTCTAACTTCCATGGTTATGTCAGCTGATCACCCAGGGCTAACATTTAGCCTCAGCCTCACCCGAAGTGAGCCGACCTACAACCAGCCAGTACAGCAGTGGAGCTTTGTCTCAGATTTTGCGGTAAAACCTCAGTGTTCACTATGCCTTCTATTGCCCCAGCCTGTTGGGTAGGATCTGGTGGTACAGCTACCTCTTTCTCTCTCTCTGTCTCTGTTTAGGTTCGAGACTATTCTGGAACATACACTGTGAAGCTGATAGCCTGTACCACTGCTCCACACCAGGAGTACAACCTACCAGTGATCTGCAATCCTAGAGAGCCGATCACTTTTGATCTGGATATCCGATTCCAGCAGGTACCATTCCAACAATACCTTTGTTGTGGTTTTTTTTTTTTTAGTTTGATTCCTGTATTTCCTGTGTTGGTCCTATAATAATATCACTGGAAACTGAATTTACTTGCTTATAAACAAAGCATTTCTAAATTGGTGGGACAGCACATACTCCTCTCCTGGTAAATAATCAGTTTTACCCAACTGGAAAGGATAATATAGGAGGGTAAATGGGGTTTTTCCTCAATGCATGACCAGTCTTTAATAGTCAATAAGAAGGTCACTGACACTGGCTTGGAGGCTCGTTACTGTGATGTGACAGTAATGTTTGGAAATTCTTTTCTTGGCTGTTGGCTTTGGTAGGAATCAATTTTATCAGGTAATTAGGCAAATATAAAACAATTATCAAAAGGTTTTCGTCTGATACAAAATCAGAGGTAGGTCTCTGGTATTAGAAGTAGGAACTCCAGAGGAAGGTTCATTCAGCCCTAAGGTATAACTTCCTTCACTGACTGTAGAAGAAGTGTAGATAATCAACACTGGTAAAATGCTTAGCTTTAAGACACAAAAGTGACTGAAACAAATCCGACCCATAGCAATATGGATCATATGGGAACATAAGAACAGGCAAACATCATACCTTTCACAAAGCCCAGCTGTAAGGGAAATTATATACTTTTCTGTTATTTGGAGCCAATACAGCTAATACTGGAACAGTGTGGCTGTGATTTCATGCTCATTAATAGTATAGATGTGTGCCATTAAATCATCTTACAGTATAAATCTGATCCAGATCAGTCAGGGATACACAATCACTTTTCTGTTGAATTAGTTAGAGTACACAAGGGAATGTATGCAGTCTTTATGCTTTCATTTGGCAATATACCAGCTATGGGAGAATAGGGCATTAAGTCCTGGACAGGGCATTAAGTTCCTGATAGGGCATTAAGTCCTGGAAAAATAGAGAGATGATACATGATCTGATGTGAAACCTACTTTCTCCAAGTTAACCAGCAAAACATTTTGAAAAATTTTGAATGGAGTGAGTGAGAGGAATTTTTAATAGTTCAGCACTTCAGCTTTTGCCTGGCATTTTTAATCTGCTTCTAGGGACTCTAAAGCAATTCATAGCAATGCTAAACCACAACTTGTGCCTTATCCTAGTATAAACAATACAATGTTGATATTTCAAAGAAAGTTATCTTCTTGGGATTTTTTATATGAGGAGTTTTATTTCCTTGTAAACTTTTTGTTCCAATTTCCTTCACAATTTTTTTCACTGTTCACAAACCATTTTAAGATTCAAACACCAAGAAGACAATTTACTTAGTGTTTTCCCTCTAAAGATTCAACATTTCCTTCTTTAACATATATCATCTGCACATCTCCTTTTTTCTCTCTCTGTGCTCCCAGAGGAGTGAGGAAGGTATCCTGAAACACTAGTGAGGATTGTATTACTACTGTCTCACTCTATCTCACTTCCTGAACATTAACAGTATTCAGCCTCCAAGCTTTGCTTTATTATTTCAGCATCTCCATTTTTAAAATGTATATGACTATTTCCTGACAGAAGTACTTCCATATTCAGGATACTTGCTTCTCTGGGATGGACTAATCTTAAGAGTTCTCTGCTTCTTGAGGTATCAAATATCACGTGGGCTTTAATCCATGGAGGTGGGATTTTCTACCATGAGTGATCTGCATTGTCCCCAGATCATCCATATGCAGAGCTGATGGACATGGCAAATAGGAAAAGTAAACTGACAGTTACTCTTCTCACCCAGCAGATTATGCTGGTGCTCACAGATTATTTTTTTAAGAACTCTTGTTTCAAACATCTCAAATGCCCATGAAAATAATGACATGTAAATTACTATCATAAATAACAGCTATGTGTTGGCCCCTGGCAGCACTGAGACTTACATGTAAAACTGAAATAAAAATAGTAATTTAAAATAGAATGCCTAAGAGATGTATTCATAGTGATATGCACAGTATTGACCCAGGCCATTGCTCTCACTGTTCTTGTAAACTGTGTGCCTGAAATCCAGTCCTTTAGCTAAATACATCCTTCTTGTTTGCTATTCAGTGGACATTTGCACTGCTCAGGAAGAGCTTGATGAGGCCATGGTTGTTGTTTCTCTTTCAAAAACAGCTGGAAACCAGTTGTACCATTCAAGTATTTGAAGCTGTGCGACTGCAATGCAATACTTTGAATCCCAGGAATTTAGAAGGAAACATTCCAAGAGAATGGAAATTATTTTTTAATTATTATATTTAATTATTTAATTTCTGTGAAAAGGCTAAGGTGGTAGGGTCACTGTCTCTGAAGAGTAGCAATGCATTTCTAGAAATGTTTCTGCTATACATTTTTCTTGTTAAATCCTGTTTCTTTGATAGTTTTGATACTCTATTGTGAAATGGAGCCTTGTCCTTGAGTCAGCAAGAATGTGTTCTTCGTTGTTTTCCTTCCTTCCTTTCCACACAGTTATACATGTATATACATAAATATACATATATATGTTATCATTTTTTTTATTTGTTTAGTGGACTCCTGTTATTTTCTTTTGTGTGTGTGTGTGTGTGTATGTCTTCAACATTGCTTATTTAGGTACACACATCTTTTTGATCTTTAGCCTTCCCCCCAGTTCTCCTGTTCACTGTTTTATGTCCCTTTATGGTTTGCCTTCTATCTTCTATTATATGGTCCCATGAGAACCTGCTGGTGATAATATTGACTTATTTTATACTTGTAATCAAGGAAGAACCATAGATAACTGTGTCAAATATAAAAAGATACATACTAGCATAAAAAGGTGTTCAGNTTGCTTATTTAGGTACACACATCTTTTTGATCTTTAGCTTTCCCCCCAGTTCTCCTGTTCACTGGATTATTTCCCTTTTTTTATGTCCCTTTATGGTTTGCCTTCTATCTTCTATTATATGGTCCCATGAGAACCTGCTGGTGATAATATTGACCATAGATAATTGTGTCAAATATAAAAAGATAAATACTAGCATAAAAAGGTGTTCAGTTTGTTGCATTTTCACATGGTGCATGATCCAATATCCTGCAGCACCTCAGAAGAACTGATGCTTGCAAATAAATCCTCAGCAATGTGTACTTTAAATAATTGGCAGAGGATCAGAGCAGAGGTGAGATTTGGGTGTAAGAATGAAAATGGGATAGACAAAACAGGCTATCATGAGTCAGAGGGAGAGAAGTTTTTGAGGGAAATATTTTCCTCATGTTATCCCCACATAAGTTACCCTGGGCACCTCCTTACCTGGGATTTGGGAAAATGTGGTGGGAAGAAACTAACCTAGAATACTATCAAATATCACAGATGCAGATAATCCAAAGGTTGCATGTAAAATGCATTCTGTCTAGTACAAAGAAATCTTTTTGTTCAACTGTATTTTTGCATATAGTTGTATGGACCTGATAAGTAACGTATGGGAGGTCATGCTTATGTTTTAAGAGTCATTAAAGAATACTGGTTGAACAGCCTTATGCTTTTGTGTTTTAGGTCAGTGATCCAGTGGCTGCTGAGTTCAGCTTGAACACCCAGATGTTCCTCCTCTCCAAAAAGACACTGTGGCTATCTGATGGCTCGATGGGCTTTGGGCAAGAAAGCGACATTGCTTTCTCAGAAGGTATAATTGTGCACAGATCATGCACATTTAATTTGAATTCCACGCGATCAGGATCCTGTTTTAGTCAAAACAAGATAGGAGTAAGGTTTTGGGCTCATTGCACTAAGGTTCTTGACTAGGCTTATCAGCTTAGCCTCAGAACTGGGCTGTGTTCTAGTCTAATAGGATGTGAACTCTGTACACTGTTTACAGGTGATATCATATATGGTCGGGTGATGGTGGATCCAGTGCAGAATTTGGGTGATTCCTTCTACTGCAGCATCGAGAAGGTTTTCCTGTGCACAGGAGCTGATGGATATGTACCCAAATATAATCCATCCAACACTGAATATGGGTGCCTTGCTGATTCACCATCTCTTCTGTACAGATTTAAGATTGTGGTAAGTGTTCCAACTCTGGGAGCATGCACATATATTTTTTAAATTTTTTTCTAACTTCTCTTTTATCCAGAAACCGACCATTCTTTAAAATGTTCTTAATGGCACCAAAGTTTCAACTCAAGTTCCAGGCTAATATCTTTCCTTTCTCCCTCCTGGTTCTATTCTTAATCTTTCTAGGGACTGCTAGAGTTTGACCTAATTTAGAATCCCAAGATGGGCTTCTTTTCTGCACTGTCTGTATCCGTAGAGAGAGCCTTAAGAAACATGCAAGTTAAGAATTGGAATCTGTTTCCTATTTAGCCACCCAAAATTTAGTGTATAGTGTAAAGTTAGTCACATAGGTTGCCTCTGTAATCCACAGGGAAAGAGAGATGACTTAGAATATCTGAGATAATTTCCCTTCTGAAAATAACTATAGAGTAAGCTAGATGACTACAAACCCGAAGACCAACTTTTACAGTTAACTTTAAGTAAGATAATTATATAATTAGCTAAGCAAATTTATGTGACTGTCTGTTAAAAAAATGAAATGTAACTTCTTTAGAGTGGGAAATAGACTTCTTATTTTCATTTCAGACCCTCTTTATGTATCTTTTTTATTTAAGAAGTGTAGCTGTGATTGTTCTCTAGTGTTTATTCCTTGTATTCCAGAAAAAAAAAATCTTCAGGCAAGAGATTAAATATCATTTAATACAATTCAGACGTGACTACAACTGTTTCTCATATCTTTTCTCTTGGTATTTCACTAAATTGCATAAAATAGCATGTGTAAATTACAAAATTTATACATGGCATGTAAAAATCTTCCTAGAAGAAATAAATTTGTGATTTACAAACTTTTTTTTCCTCTGCACAGGACAAGGCTCAGCCAGAGACACAAGCCACAAGCTTTGGAAATGTGCTTTTTAATGCAAAACTTGCAATAGATGATCCTGAAGCAATTCCATTAGTTAAACAGCCAGGCTCTGATGGATTTAAAGTAGACTCAACTCCTCTATTTCAGGTATGATTTCTGTATCATATTAGTACTGAACCAAGAAAGAAACACTTGGACAAGTACTGTTGTTAACTGTAAGTCATACTGAATTCAACAGAAAGATTTATTCTGATTCCAGTGATAGTCAAATATTATTATAATTGCTTAAAAATTACTAGATATAAATTTGGAGCACTTATTAAAATTTTTTTGTGGGATACTCTGCTTTTCTCTTGTTTAATTCCACAAACTAACCAGAAATTATACAAATGGTTCTTATACATTTCTTCTAAGAACTTAATAAGTTTCTTGTTACACAGCAATGTTTCATTGCTTCCCATCTCACTTCTCAAATGCAAAAAATTAAGGAATCATAAGCTTTTATAGTGAATTTCATCAAAAGCTAGTTGATACGCAGCATTTTCTGCACAATACTTTCCTTGCAAACTCACATAGTGTGAAGCAGTGGAAAACCTAAAAATGGGTAACTAAAGGATGCAACTACTTCTTAATTATATATAATCCTTCACTTGTGTGCATTCACCCTTTTCATCTATATAACCCATTCGAGAGTTGTCTCTTCACTATTTGTCTCTTTAGTATTTGCAAAACTACATGCAAAACTCAAGTGTATAAATGAGTAGAAAAAATATGGAGGAGAATTTGATCCTAATCCTGGCAACTTCAGTATTAAAGGTCCCATTTTAAGTAGTAGAATATTTAAGAAAACAGCCTACTTATCAGTATAAAAAGGGTTTCAAAATCTGCTGCCAGGAAAATGAAACCTCATCTTTTTTATATGAAGAATCCATTTCCAATAATGCAGTGATTTTTCATCACCATTCTGTCAAAAGAATGAGAATATGAAGAAACAATAGTATATCCTGAAAAAGACTTGGAAAAAATAAGAGTAAAATAAAAAATTCATTATTTTTCACAATAACGAAACATGACTGCAGCCATTTGCATTATCAGTCAGTAGCTTTAAGATATTATTCAGACAAGTCTACTGGATCTTGTGGAGGACAAATTTCTTATGTATCCAGGAAAGACAAGAGAAATTCAAGGAAGATAGTATCATGTCACACAGACTGCAGGGACTCAGGCAATGGCAGAATAGATGAAGTTGTCAGTGACCTGTGGAAATTGACTGTTCCAACCCCCTGCTCAAAGCAGGGTCACCTACAGCAGGTTGCCCAGGACCATGTCTAGGTGTTCTTTGAATATCTCCAGTGAAGGAGACTCCAAGGCTCCCTGTTCCAATATTCAACCATACAGGTTATTTTCTTATGGTGAGATGGAATTAGAGCCAGGGCCTGGTCCGCTGGCAGGTTGGGCCTGGAAGGTCCTTTTCTGCGGCCTGTTCACAGCTAAAGGTACTTTCTATGGCCTTTGGCACTAATGGTACAGAAAAAATGCCAAGGCCATAACCTTCTTCATCTGCATCTCATAGCCATAGAGTCTGGCCGTAGAGAGGAATGGAGACTAACCCCTCATAAAATTTTGTCAGAAAACCTGACTCCTCTGGTGTGCATGTTGGCATGTAGTGGGGCATTATCTGTGCATGATTTTGAAAGCACTTCTCCAAGCAACCAGTCCAGAACAGAGATTGATTTCCCCTGTGTATAGTGCTGTCCAAATTGTGTATGTCTGTGTTTAAATACAACAGATGTTTTTTCCTAGGTGTCTTTGGGTAGGGAGTGGTACGTCCATACAATCTACACTGTACGTTCCAAAGAGAATGCTAACCGTGGAATCGGCAAAAGGAGTGTGGAGCACCAGTACCACTTGCTCTCTAGTGGTGGAAGCCCAGGAGCATCTACACAGAGACGACAGAAGAGGGGAGTTGAGCAGGACCCGGAACTTGCAAAAGACATTGGAATGGAAAACAACCGAGGCACAAACATACAGCACATAGCACTAGATCGCACCAGCAAGAAACGGGTCGCTCAAAGGGAGTTTGCAGTCAATGCTGTTCTCCCCAGAGAACTGAATAACCAAAGTACAGGAATCAGCATGGTCACAATCATTGGTGGAGCTGCTGCCATTTTCCTTGCCATCTGCTTAATTGCAATTATCATTTTGCTCCTAAAATGGAAACAAAACTCTGAGAAGAAAGAAGCCACAAACAAGGGAGGCAGCAACGAACCAATGATGCTACCACATAATTACAACAGCGACAGCTCAGAAGTTTGATTCCAAGACCACAAGATTCAAAACAGAGTCTCCAGAGTGCCTCAAAAAAACCCCTTGAACTGCACATTTTTAGAAGCAGATAATGGTGACTCATGAGGAATAAAGAGTTCATATACTTCTAGGTGTACTTGAAATTTGTTATCTTGAACTCTTTTTGCCATTATCAACAATAGTAGAAGTCGTATGAATCTCCCACTTTGCACGAAAGGAAATGCTGACATCCCTATACCATGCACTAATCTCAAGCAGCAATTCAAGGAACTGCATTGTAAGGGAGAGATTATTGTCTTGGTTTTGTACTTTCTGGCATTTCAAATAAATAAAAGAAACTATACAAAGGTGCTATATATCCTGTCTGCAATAAGAGAGGATATCTGTTTCTTCAGAAACACAATACTTGAGAGAAGGAATCCTTACACTCTTCTGTTAAATTTTGTACTGTTTCTCACAAAGAACTCAATGTCTACATTAGTTTGAAAGGTAATGAAATGCCTTAGGTATGAATCCTCCCTCCTATAAGCTTTTGACTTCACTTAAGCTATACCAGTGATTTTTTAAATTTTTTTCTACTTATATGTAATGGAACTTTTTCAAAAAACAACTAGATTACACAGCATAGCATTATAATCAATTGCATACCACAGGATGCAATACATACTCTTTTCTGCAAATTCCTATTTGTCTATTTAATCTGAGAATTTCCCCCCCTTTGTTTATGTTTATATAAAGCCAAAGAATGCAATAAAATCCAGAAAGAGTTTTGGTTTTCAGTGAAACTGGATGCTTATGTCCTCCTAACTTTATAATGAATCATGGAAGTGTTTTAAGGTAAATTATATTTCTTAGTGCGTGTCCACTGCTGAGAAATGCAAGCATTAGTATTTCAGTACCTAGAGAAGATGATAGTTAGATTCAAAATGCAGAGGACAAGGTTCTGCCTGAACTGAGCCTAGGAATCATGGTACTGAATCCAGCATGTAAATTGTTAGTTGCTATATTAAATGGCAAAAAGTGAAGAAAAAGTTAGCATTGGATTGAATCAAGTAGTATTTATTGCTGTAAATCCTAGCACATTTTGACAAACATACTGGGTCATTGTGCGTTTTCTAATGAGTGACGACTTCTGCAAGAGCAGCTCTAATTTTCTCTCAGCATTTTTGATTTTGTAACAAATCAAGTTTGGATCAGCAGTGTCCCATGTCAGTTTTTATCCAGACAGGACCTGTTCTGTCCTGAAGATGTTTTTATCCAGATGGGACCTGTTCTGTCCCCATCAAATGCTTGGCTATGAAAGCTATGTAACCTTCAGGAAATCGTCCCATTTTTCACATTAACGTTTTATATAAGTCCTTTCAAGTCATAGAAACATAGAGTGGCCTGGGTTGGAAGGGACCTTAAAATCATCTAGTTCCAACCCCTCTGTCATGGGCAGAGACACCTTTTAGTAGACTGGCTTTCTCAAAGCCTTGAACACTTCCAGCAATGAGGCATCCAGAATTTCTCTGGGCAACCTGTGCTAATGTCTCACCACCCTCACAGTAAATTTCTTCCTAATATGTAAATCTCTTTCAGTTTGAATGTGCTATTGCTACATGCCCTTGAAAGAAGTCCCTCCCCAGGTTTCTTAGAAGCCCCATTTAGGAACTGAAAGGCTGTTTTCAGGTCTCCCCAGAGCCTTCTCTTCTTCAGGCTGAACAGTCACAACTTTCTCAGCCTGTCTTCATAGCAGAGGTGTTCCAGCCCTGTGATCATCTTCATGGCCGTCCTCTGGATTCAGTTCAACAGATCCACTTATGTTGGAGGTCCCAGAGTTGGACACAGGACTTTAGGTGGGGCCTCACAAGAGTGGAGTAAAGGGAAAGAATCACTTCCCTTGACCTGCTGGCCACACTTCTTATGATGCAGCCCAGGACAGAGTTGGCTTTCTGAGCTACAAGTGCACATTGCCAGCTCATGTTCAGCTTCTCATTCACCAACACCCTCAAGTCTTTCTCCTCAGGGCTGCTCTTAATTCATTCTCCACTCAGCCTCTGTTTGTGCTTTGAATTGCCATGATCCAGGTACAGGACCTTGCACTTGGCCTTCTAAAACTTCATGAGGTTCACACAGGCCCACCTCTCAAGCCTGTCAAGGTCTCTCAGGATGCCATTCCTTCCTTCCAGCATGTCTGCAACACCACACCACACAGCTTGGTGTCGTCAGCAAACTTGCTGGTTGCACTTGATCACACTGTCCTTGTCACCAGCAAAGATAGTAAACTGTCAGTGCAGTTGCCAGTGGAGTTCTCAATGAAGTTAAACTGTATAAACTATATAAACTCTGAATTAGGATGTTGAGACTTTGCTAAAATTCCTGTTCCTTTCTACCATCTTGTGGAACTAGAAACTATTTTCAGCTGCAATACCCTTGGCACGGACTGGAGTTGGACCAAGGGTTGGACTCAATGATCTCTGAGGTCTTTTCCAACTCAATTGATTCTATGCTTCTATGATTCTATGATTGGTATTCTGGGATCATGCTGCAGGGATCTGTGTTAGCTGAGCAGGATTCAACTTGAAAGCAGCCTAGCTGTAACCACACAATGCTGCCTCTGAACTAGGCAAAAAATCCATCCAAAAGGCTTCCTGGCCTTGGCTGTGGTGCTCAGTCAGCACAGATGGACCTGACCTAGTAATACTGCACAATTGCCCTCTGAACCATAAAGACTCAGAAATGTGGAGGTCTGCTAGCCTAGGAATATCTATGCTATGATTCAGTGTGGATATGCCCACAGAGAGACTCATTGTATTGTTATGACTTCACTCATTTAATGGGATTTCATCAGTTTTTCACAAAATTAATCAGGTTACAATCTTTCCTACCTTTTCTAGGTTTTCTGAAGACAGTGATTAGACAGCTTAATTGAAGGATGTTTACAGCACCCCAAGGGTCAAATTCTATTACTAAACTCTAGCAGTCATCTTTTATTTTAACTAATCTGAGTTCTAGCCTGAAAGAATTATCTGTAAGCCATGCCGAGTGCTTTAGACCTTTTCCCTAGTCACCTGACATCAATTTGCTCTTTTAATGTCCCCGGTTTTGTGAACCATGTATTATGTGTGCTAGATTGATCAAAGACTTTAACCCACAGATACTTTTTGTTGCAAATGTAACCTAAGATCAAATTTGCCTTTGTGCACATATATGAAATCACTATGTGAAAAGTAGAATTTCCCAGCTAGAACCTGCAGGTTTGGATAATAGCAGTCAATGATTCTACAGTAAAATGGGACACATGTAAATAATTGAACATTTTAATATTTATGAAATGCCTGTTTTGTATAAGCAGAGATTTCTTAAAAAAAAAAAATATGTAAAATACAGAAATTACCTGTTTATCAATAGAGCTATTTTTCTGCTTTTGAATTTTTCCAGGCTGAAATATCGCTAAAGTTCCTTGCAGGCAAAATCTTTTTGAATTATTATTTGTTCTTATAAAATCACATCAAAATCCATGTGTTCTACAAGCCAAATATTTAGCCCAGTAAACAACTTGATCACTGCTTTGAATGG
Organism: Pachyramphus minor; assembly: GCA_013397135.1. Lineage (NCBI taxonomy): Eukaryota > Metazoa > Chordata > Aves > Passeriformes > Tyrannidae > Pachyramphus > Pachyramphus minor. The sequence continues at coordinate 197,226 of VYXB01000990.1, forward strand.
CATCTGATTACAACTTTGTAAAATATTTAGGTTGATGGGGATTACCAGTTTAATGTTTTTCTAACAATATATAAACTAATAGTGCAGACTGGTGATAATAAAGAATGGACACAGCAAGCACAGAAAAGCTGGACAAGCATGAGTGAGATTCATAAGTCAGATATCAAAGTCCTCTTCCTGGGGGAAAAAATCCCAATTTTTTTGGTAAAGCATGCCAGATTTGTCCTATTCTTAAGAAATTAGATTTCTTGCAATTCAGTGAACTATAAATACCTCTGTAACAGCATGCTGATTTTTTTATTATGGCTTCAAGGTTTTAGATTTCAGCAAAGTGTTTTGAAAGCTTATTAACATTTTCCCTTCTACTTAACAAGTGGCGTTGTTTATACTAACCTGAATAAGTGCCTCGTTCCCAGTTATATGCACAAATATTTTAATATTTATCTATCCATACAATGAACTGAGTATATTTTATATATATATTTAATCTATTTCCAGATTATGTATTCAATCCTCTTTTCCCTGGAGATGCTTATTCTGCTAGCAGTAATACCATTTGTTAAACCATTTATACAATAATTACTGTGTTTAAATTTGTTATCAAGCTGTCATATTTATTTGGAACAATTTTTTGCTTATGTCTATGGCTGTGATATTTCACATTTGTATGAGGAAAAAAAATAAAACTACTTCTGTTTGGTTACTGATCTAAAGTTCTTGTATGAATACCACCCTGTGAAGAGAGGTCAGTAATGCAGTGTTAAGAAAAATTAATTTGTTACATCAATGGAAGAACATAAACTTACTGTGTTTGCAATAAATCTCACTGCTTTGTTCCTGAGTTGGTTGTTTTCCAGTCATGAAGTGTTTGGCACTGGGGTTGTTTTTTAACAGTTGTGGTTGTTCTCATGACTCAGAGATGGATTTAGCTTTCAATTCCAGAACATCAGAAATCTCTAGGCGTCTTTGTAGGCTGGATTGCCATGTTCCTGTGTGCTGGCAGGGTTTATTTGATGGCTAATTACAAGGGTGGTGTTGTACACTTACCTACTGCTAAAAGGAAGGATAAAGTAGCAGTCAGCAATTCCTGCTATGTCTATTCCCTTCTACTACCTACCCTTGCTCAGAATTATACTCAGCAGTTACTTAGACTGAGCTGAGCCATCCTGTGTCAAATCTGTGAGCTCTGTGTTGTGATTTCTGCCAGGGCAAATCAGACTGAAAGAGTTTCTGTCCTGCTCCAATATAAATAGCTGTATATGATGTAAATTAATAAAAAATATGGTCACAGGACTATATCACTATCAATAAATCAAAGGACATTAATTTCTCACTCCAAGATTCACAGCAATCAAGTCACGTCCCCATTTGTTTGTCCACGCTCATTTTGGCACTTAGTGGAATTTTGGTACTCCTAAGACATTCAAGCATGTTTCAACAGGTCCAGGATGACTTTAATTTCACAGCCCAAGCTTAGTCCCATTTCAGCATCTATGAGACAGGGGTTTTTAGTGTATTCTCACTGTCTTTTGAAAGAATAACTGCTACCCCAAAGGAATTCAGCTCCTATCATTGAATGCTTCAACTTTGTAAGCTGTTCAGTAAATTACTCCGAAGTGGTTGGCTGTTTGAGTTTTGGGGTTTTTATTATTTATCTCATGAGATAATCCATTCAGAATTTACCTTGTACTACTGTTGCTTTGGTAAGTAGACACTGACTTCCAATTAAAATGAAACTAACAACTGAAATATTATTAAATGATACATCTTGTTTCATTTCATGGCCAATACTCAAGCATGTGCTGGATTCCTGCTGTCTCTGTTACACTCAGGAAAACTTGCATCATGAATCTGCAGGTAAGTTTACAAGTAAAGCATGAGTCTGTAGCTGTACAAGTTAAAGTGCTCAGGTTAAACTAGTGCAACTGGAAGATAATGTGTAACAATTGTCATCTGTAGCATCTTTTTGACCATTTTTGCAGCAAAAGTTCTAACTCGGCATGGAACACAAGAAGAAACATTCTCGATAAATGCATGTTGTGGCCAGCTCCTTGATCCTGCTTTCCTTCCACTTATATTCCCTTCCCAAAAAGCATATAATGGAACTAAATGATGCAGCAAATGACAAACAGCATGATAAAAGGTAAGGAATATCTTCACCATAAGGAGATTAAATAGATAAAACTCTCTTCCACTCTTTAGCCTTGGAAAGAATTACTCAAGGGAGAGTATGATAGAGGTTCATTATATTCTAAATGTCACAGAGACAGTGACTAGGAATCAGTGATTCACTGTTTCTTGTAATATTTTAGAGAGGTTCCACCCAACAAAATTTTCTGGCTACAAGAGTGAGTAGTCAAGTAGTCAATACCTAATCATCTGAACTAAAATTAAAATTTGCAAGACTCATTACTGAAGGATGATGTGCATGCCAAACTAAAAAAAAAATTAAATTTGTCGGAAAAAATTCCATTGCAATCAGCTATTTTATCAATAGCCAGTTCAGAAAGGCTGGACTAGCAAACACCAGGAGGATTCAGGAGAAGGATCAAGCTGGTCCTCTTCTTTTTCCTTTCTCTTCCCTCTGTTACTGGGCACTGTCGGTGGCAGATCACCTGACCAAGAAGAGTCACTCTTATTCACTAACAGTTGTACAAAGACCCACCAGTCCCAGGCTTGGAATTGTGGTGGTGGTGTGGTTTTTTTCTTGGAATTAAGTGAGGAATGAAAGTTTCTATTTATCAGCACTCTAGGCCTCTAACATCTGGTTTACCTGCAGTTCACGTCTGCTTAAACCTCCTGCTGAGGACTGCTTGAAATGGTAGCATGATCCAATAGCCTTTTCTTGGTGTATATCCTGTGAAGGCATATGATCTGGACAGAACAAAGTAAACCATCTGGAGAGAGGAATGTGGGGGCCAAGGTAAAAGATACTGTTGATGATTTTATTTACCTTATAAACAGGCTCCGTTTATTTTCTGCTATGTGTAACAGAAGGTTAAAATAATATTTCTTGGGCTTTCAAGTGTCTCTTTCACTGATGTATTTTTTATGATGTTTCTAATGGCACCAAAATGATAGCTACAAGAAAGAAACATAAATACCAAATTCTTTAAAAGTAATAGCTCAGGGGGATGTGGCTGGGCTTCTTTTCCATTTCTTGGCAAGACACCTGGATTTCAGGAAGTACACTATGCCCCACAGAGACTGGTCCCCTGTATTGTCAAGTCTGTGAAACCAAGGCAGGAGTATGCTCTGGCTAATTTTTCAGGACCGCAAAAGCCTCTGTCTTTGGGGACAAAATGATGTTACTACGTCAGGAGGCTGGCTTCACAGGTGCCTCTCTGTGCTCACATCTCATAGCAGCATCACACAGCAGTACCACAGACCACCTCATCCATAATGTGACTTACAGAGTCTTCTGGAGACAGGCTTCCTGGACTCCTTTGTCAGGATTTTGAAACACTCTCTTCCAGTAGGAGGAAAGGAAAGATTTGGATCCACCAAGATCCAAAGAAGAGCATAGATGGAGAAAGACTTGTAATGGCTTATGGACATCAGCAGCTACCCATGCATCACACATACAGCAACTTTAATCTGCTCGGGATTTAGCAGAGGTGCCACAAGTTGCCCTCAAATATTCCAAGCAACCCTAATGCATCAGGGTGTGCAGTACAGCACAGGGTCTCTCAGAGCTCCTTTGCGCTCCTGAGGACTTCTTTCAGCACAGGTTGTAATGTCAAACACAGATTGCCGTGCTGCACAGGGATTATGCTCCTGTATGTCACGTCTTCCAAGATGTCGGTGGCAAAAGTCTCAGCTGATCGTGTTCACTCCCCTCAGGTGAACTTTAGTAACAAGGTCCAAAAAAAGCCCTTTTATGGACAGTATTATGTTCATCACAGACACCTAAAAGTTGCTGAACAGAAGTGCAAGGGAGAAGTGCTATTCTTACTGCTGATTAAGGGTCTACATACTGTGTTTGATTATGGGAAAATCTTGGTTTTTCAGCAGTGACTCTCAACACGGGAAGCTGTGCACTAAGACCTAACCCAGCTGCAGGACATAGCCAGATGGGTGTATGCCTGAACCAGTTTTGTTGCTAACTTCACTGTTTTTAACCAGGCTGACACCTAAATAAAAGACAAACTTCAGAGGAAAAATCCACTCACTTCTTGCTTTTATGTAGCCAGGCTACATGTGAGCAATTCAATACCTGCTTTCTCTTGCAGAGGGTTGTTTTCTCAACTAGTTATATAGTTAAACAGCTTTTCTGGGAAATTCAGATCCTTTTACCACACATTTAACTGAAAAGTTTTGTGTCCACACCTCCTGCAACAATTGGAGCACTCATTTATAACCCTTTTCTCAGCTGTGATGATTTTTCCACCCTGCAACACTATGCACAGAATAAGACCACCAATAACAGCATCTGTCCAAGCTATTTGACTTGGTACACTGCTGCTTGGATTTTCCTTTCCAATTTGGCTCTCAAAATGACAGTACCAGGGAGATATTTCTCACTCAGGAAACTTCAGTTTCCTCAGGAAGTGTATTTGACACCCATAACATCACTATGAATGGTAAGTATGAGGCCAACAATTCAAAAAAATTCTTGCAGCATTTAGGCACTGCCTGTAGTTCCCATCTGGAACTGTCAGCTGTGGTAATATGTGTTACCCCTGTCTTCTCAAGAAGTGCTGAGAAGTATTATTCTCCACCAAAACATTTGGTTTCAAAGCATGACTGTAACAACTGTACATGTGTGCACACAAACACACACACACACAGAATATGTTTTTATTATTATATAAATTTTATAGAGATTTTATTGTGTAGTATATATTTTAAACATACAACATGTACAGCATATAATTGTATCTAATATGTACATCTGTAAGTTGTAATATTTTATGTAATATTTTTATATAATACAATTTTTATTTATATGTAATTCCTCAGATAAGTTCAAAAGGATGAAGTACTACAAGCTGGTAAGCAAAATTCAAGGTGTATTTGCCTGAAAGGAATCACAGCAGCTAGACCCTCAGTCAAAACCTGAGACTGCATCTCCCAGGGCTTTGGGGTAAGGGACTGATTTGATATTCTCTGCTGGAGCCCAAAATAAGAAAACTGGTGGCATTCAGGACTGTCTCCCAGATGGTGACTTCAGCAGTGGCACCTCCTGGGACTGGCAGATGCAATCTTTACTTCCAGCTTCAAGCTTCTTAGTCCAGGTCTGCTGCAGGATGCCAAGGAGAAGCACAAACATTCACCCAAGATACCTTGTGTTTAGAGATCAGTAAGTAAATTTATTGAGAAAAATAAAAGTTAAAGACAGAAGTCTGCCAAAAGTCCATGCTTCTTTTATTTCTTTTATGTCAAGATGCTGCAGCAACAGGATTTCCCCGTCCCAAGAGCCTGCAGCCTAGGGCTGAAAAACCATAGTCATGGCAGCAGTTTCTCCTTGTGCCCCTTTCCTGAGCTGCTGGGCTCTTGGCCCCCCTTCTGCAACTACTGTGAGCTGGTTTTGGTCCCCCAGTAGCAGAGTGGCTTGGAAATGCCACCAAAGAAAGGGAAGACAGCAGGCTCCATCAGTGAGCTTTTGTCTCCAGGGGCCTGTGGCTGGGGATACTCCCAGCCTCTGGGACACCTGAGGCCTCTCACCCTTGTCCCCAGACATTTTAAGGGAGTTTTTTTCATCTGGTGAAGGCATGAAGTTAAAAGCTAATCAACTGCCCAGGAAAGGAGGGAGTTTGGCTGCTAAACAAAGAAGGGCTGTCTGCTGTCAGATGCAGTCCAAGATTTCTCAAAGGGGTAACAAAAGTGCTTTATTCTCATGGGATGTGAACCTTAGTTCCCTGGTGGCTCCTGGCACCCCCAGCTTAGGCAGGAGAGGTTACTTTGGTCCTGCTCAAACCAGCCCTTGCTGTCACCCTGGAGCAGTCTGCTCTCATTAAACAAGCTGTGGCAATTAATTGCAGAATAGTGAAAAGGAGTGTTCAAGACACAGGGAGCATCCTACCCGGTGAGTTATCAACATCAACTGTAAACGGGGTGTTTTCTTCTGTGACACAGGGTGTGGGGAACCTGTTGCTTATCACAGATAGATAGATTGGAAACAAGAGCTTAATGTGTGCTTTAAAGAAAAGCAGGCAGGCCAAGAGAATGCCTGCAGACTAAAAGGCACCTGTTTGTACTAAGAGTTTCACAAAGCCTGATTGAATATTCAGAAAGATCTTAATTTAATGACTTGAGAACAAAAAGTTCTGTTATCTGTAATTTATTTTTTTTGATTTCTTACTGCAGAATATTTGGGCAAATGTAAATTAATTCTCCTTTCTGCCTGGTGCTATCTCCTGTGTAACTGCACTTCAATGGGAAAGTGTAAGGGCTACTTTTATCTTCCTTACATGGATCTTGATAAACTGGTCATATTGTGTAAATTTCATCATTAAAAAAACACAAGCCAAACAAACAAACAAACAAAAATAAAAAAAAAAAATCTGCATTTTGTAATTTTCATAAAATATTACAGTACTCAAAATGAAGTGTATCACAACTGACTAGGTGTTTTCCAGAGGTTAGTAAAATCAGCCATTATGGCATCAGTGAATTGCAAAAACAGGGAAAATAAATAACCTTCAGCATTAGTACAATCACTAAGAGCAGAGATTTATGAAATTGGATGTGGTCTGGTCTTAGCTGTCTTCTTCCTCCTTCTATATCCTTTTTCCCTTTAGTGTAGCTCCTTCTTGCATTTCCTTTACTGCACTTTCTTGCTGAATGAAAATGTTGAAAATATGCCACCTTCTGTTCTTTTCAGCTATTGCAAAGTCCAAAGAAAATCTCTAACCTCTGGAAACTCGTGTGAAATGAGTGCTCATCCGTGCGCAGGTACATGCACGCACATGTAAACATCTCTTAAATCCCTTGGAACTACCAGAACCTCTTTATTCACAGACTTTTCTTTAGTTACACTATTTGCACTCCAGCTGTTACAATAAACACAGTCACTAAAGGGTTTTCAAGGAAATTAGGCCAATTCTGACCACTGTTGCTGGAAAGTAAAGTGGGAAAAGAAAGGTGATACTTCATACACTCTCTCTTTAATGACGGTGCTGGATGAAAATCTGTATCTCCTTTTTTAAATTCTTATCCTCAGCTCCTTCACCATCAGGTGTACACCCACATGTATACACTTTGCTTCAGAGCTGCTCTTGGAAAATCTCACTCCCCTCATTTCACTGATGCAGGGATGCTGAACAACCCCTGCTAGGGCATCCTGAGTATCCCCACTTGCACACAACCATAAAAAACTGTGATATGGGGAAACCAAAACACACCTACAACCCCACAGTTTTACTTCTTGGCTTTTAACCTAACTTTAAACCTGAGTTTTTGTCTGGATGACTATTCTCTTCCCCTCCCTCCCCCCCCAAAAAAACACCTACAAGGGAATTTCTTATGCAACTACCCTTCCAAAAGTTTGTCACAGTATCTTAGTCTTCTCTTATTCCAAATAAAACACAACACTATGGGTGTGAGCAGATTCCTTTGCATAGATTTTTCCCACCCATGTTTCCTCTCTAGCCATTTAAGGAGCCTCCATAAGTAAAGATAAACTTGGACTTTGGCAAGGCCAGGCTGGCTCTCCAAACTACAAGGTACGAGAAATGTTTTCTTTCCTGTAGCCACTAGCAAAGAGCACACTTCTTTCTAATCAGCCAAGGCTGTGTTCTGAGGTCCTAGCTTCTTTTCACTGGGGATTCCTGCAGTGTTAAAAAAAGAGATAGTTCTGTGTTAAGTGATAAAAAACCGTGACGAGTAGCCCCAGTGAACGAGGGCAGGAGGATGTACGTAGCCACATAAATGGTGTTTGTGGGTTGCCTTGGCAGACAGATATGGAGGCAGTCAGAGTACATCTCTCAGAGCTGCAGAAAAGGGAGTAATGTCTTTTGCTTTATCTCAGTTTGCATGAGGAGTGTTTTCCTAAGCACATAGCTGCATTCTTCTGTACCTACCTTATATGCATTATCTTATTTTTATGTGATCTTGGACTGCTTGCTGCAGTGGATCCTGCCTGTCTGACTCCTTAGAGAGTGCACTTTCAGATATCTAAGTTGCAGATAGGGTTACTTATTCTTTAAGAGCACGGTAAATATAATTAAGCCATCCTTTATTTTTACTATGTCCCCCACATCAGAAGGGCTATTTGCAGACTGTAAAGAGAAATAAGTAGTAAGAGCAAAATAAATATCCTCGGAAGGATTTTTTTTCCTCTCTTTTCTTAACCTGAAAGATAAAAGTTATGACAGAAGCCAAAGACCCTCTCTGCCTATTCCTGTGGGCCAGAAAGGTGTTAACATTCCTAAACAGCTGATTTTATACCTTAAGGCACTTTAATTCCTATTAGAGGTAGAGTTAGTCCTTTGCCTACTGTGAAACACAGGGAGCTTAAAGCTGGTTTAAAATAATCTTTCCCCCTCCCTTCTAGTTATAAGTGGAATTTAGCTGGAACAGGGCCCCACATTTTCAAGGCATCTGTTTTCCCAGATAAGCTCTTGACTCACTGGGAGTGGGAAGAGTATGTTGCAGTAAATCAGAAAGTCCATAAGGCGTGGAGTGGGGTCAAACTTGTGACTGCAATAATCACTCGAGAAAGGAGTCAAATGAGATAAGCCTTGTTCTTGACAGTAAACTGTGGTGGTCAACAAAAACCATTTCCTCTTTCCTTCCAGGGTCTAATGCCATGAGGCTGATGCAACTGAGCAGGGCAAGGTGTTCATGACTGGCTCCAAACTGCACTGCCAACTGAGAGTGCATTGGCTTTGTAAAAACCTACCCTTAAACTATGGCATGAACAGCACTGCTTTTGCTGGTGCAACTTCTTGCAAAATGATAGATGAGGCAATAGGTTAAAAAGCTAGATAGAAACCTGGACTTGTATATAGACAAGATTGTTTTGGAAACAGTTGAGTAAAGCCTGTGATGCCAAGAGGTGAGCAGCTCTCAGTATCCCAAAGTGAATCCCACCAGAGGTGTCTCAATAGATAACATACTTCATTCTGGACTGCCAGTGGGTCCCCTGGGATTTTCTTGGGCAGTATTATTCTATTTTTCTCTTTTTTTTCCCCAGACAAATGTTTAAGCACTCCTAGGAGCAGACTGGGATGGTGTCCCTCCACTCAAATAACCCAAATTGCTTTTTAAAACCCACTAGCTGTATTGAAGGAGCTCGGATTCGCAGCAAATGTACGAGCAGCCTGCACTGTGGAGAACCACTGAGGTTGTGGGAATCCGGAGCTGACTCCCCTTTACTACAAGTACGAGTCTGGGAGGCAGAAGGGGGTCTCAGAAAGCAGGACTGGAAATTTCACAGTTCTCCCTGAAAGCTTGCTCCCTCAGTGGAGAGCACAGCTGCCCGCTGGATGGCACCAGGGCTCCGTATGTATGTGCACACTCCCCTTCAGCCTCCCAGACTCTGTCTATCCATCACCGGGCTAAGTGATGCTTTTCAAACAGACACAGCAAGACTCTGCAAGCAAAATGACAGGGAGAAACTACAGATGTGAAAGCTATGCCTGAAGATGCAAGATGCTGTCCTAGCTAATATTTTCAAAAGGGCAAGTGATTTTTATGGTGTGTTAATGAGATGGAATATTCTACATAGTACTTTATAGTCCTATCCATACAAGCTGCTATTTCAGAAGAATCCCATAGAGAATAATCAGAGGTGCGGAATGCACTTTTTCTAACCATATGATAGAGGGAAAAACATTCTATTTTTTAAATATGTTATTCCAAATCTTCCTTTTTGCTGCTTTAAGTTACAGTAATAGCAGTATACAGATGCTGCAGGTTGTGCAGATTCTGGCTGCAAGATTCTATATCTTAAAGTATATTAACATCCTACATATGACTCAGGTCAGAGGCATTGATGCTGCCACAGTGAGACAGCGCTTTTTTGTACCTCAGTGCAGAATACATGCAGAAAATTTATGATGGATATTTATAGAAAAATATACAAGTAAATGCTGTTAGTACTATTCTCCAGAGCCACTGAAGCTGGGCTAGCTGCTAAATATGCATCTGCAGTATACTTACTAAAGCCAAGAAGCTTTACGAAGTCACCAAAGAAAGAGGAGGTGTTTGGAAATTTAGTGATCCATTACATTATGCTGTAATTCATAATGATATCTCTGACGACTGTTCATTTATTTATTTGTCATTGCTCAGGCAGAAGTGTAAAAGCCCATGAAATAGGAGCCAGCCCCAGATTTAAAGAAACTGCTCCTGGTGTCAGCAAGGAATGAGAAACTCCTCCAAGGCAGAACATAGCAGCCCAAGACTGAGATGCTTGGTAAGGGCCAGCCTTCGCAGCCCCATCCTGTGTATAACCTGGAGAAGGAGCCTGCTTCACTGTTTAGATGACAAAGGCCAGTGGGCTCCAGGTGCAGGACTGGATGGTGTCTAAGCCATAAGCAAGCAGACCGTTAGATTACAGATCTGGGCTCGTGTCTCAGGCTTAGAGTGTCATGGGCACTTTCAAACCTGCTCTTTATTTCTTCCACCTCACTGATCCAGAGAATGACACCACAGGCACACCCAGTGCTGGTAGAAGAGGGAAAGCTAAGACTGAAGTCCAGATGTGGATGACACCAGCTACAAAACTTGGAAGACTGCAAATGAGATAGAGGGAAGAAAAACTCCAAACATTCCTCACTTCCTTCCTCCTTCCCCCAGCTTTATAGGCTGGGCATGACACCATATGGTATGAAGTTGAACATCCCTTTGGTCAGTTGGGATCAGCTGTCTCAGCTTCTCAACTTCTTGTTCACCCAAAGCTCACTCACTAGTGGGGTGGTGTGAGAACCAGAAAAGGTCTTGGCTCTGTGACAGCACTTCTCAGCAGTAACTAGGACATCCATGTTATCAATACTGTTTTCAGCTCAAATCCAAAACTCAGGCCCATACCAGCTACTCCGAAGAAATTAACTCTACCCAGCCAAAACCAGCACAACATCGCAGGACGTGTAGTCACTTATTAGGAAGGGCAGATCCATGTTCCTTCCAAGATGTGTTGACTAAATAAATGAAAACATCCTTTGTGTTCACATTTTGTTATAGTTTCACCTTTTTTAATGTAGGTACAACGTAATGTAAACTGTAAGTTCTAGGCAGGGTGTGTCTGACCCAAGTACCATCAGCAGGGCATTGGGGGCATCCAGCTGGTCCATTTCTCAAAGCCAGTAGTCCTCTCTGCATCTAAACCACTGAGAGGGCAGTTGAGCTGACTTCCTTTTTGTCATTTTGCTGGAGATGGTTTTCTGTAAAACTGGGTTAGCAAGAGGGAAGATTCCTGCTACATCCTCCATTTCCTCCTGTATCTGTGCCTGACAGTACAGAGGCACATTTTTCACCCAAACAGCTGCCTAAAATGCTGAGGGCCACAAAGAGTCAGAGGTCTATGGCAGAAGGAAGACAGACGATCTATAGATCTATTACCTGAATAACTGTCCCACAAAGCTGCTACAAAAGTCATCCAGACTTTACCACTCTGTACCAGGACAGCAGGTGCCCTGCCTGTCTCACAGAGGGGTGCTGAGGCTCCTGACAGTGAAATATGCTGCCAGTGAACAGCTTCTTTTTTAGAACAAAAACAAAATTCTGCTGACACTCATATCCTGTCTTCTTTACCCTTCCTCTTTGTATTTCATCCTACAACATTAAAACCGAGGGATTAAAAAAAGTAGGACAGGTTCAATCTGCCGGTGGAGTTGACCTCCACTTTCTTGAGTGTGATGGACATGGGAGCTGAGCCTTCTCCCAGTGTGGAAGAAATGATGCTTTCTGGTGTCCCATGCTCCTCTGAGTTACTGGATGAAATTAATGTTTTGGATTTAATTTTCAGATCAGAATAAGGCAGGATGCCAGTGGTAGATAGGCACATGGCTAACTGTGGTTGTACATGGTGCGGAATTTTTTTCTCCTTTTGTGTGGTTATGAAACATTTTCTATTATAATTGTGTAATCATTTGAACCTCAGAGTGTCTCCCTTTAGCAAGTCCAGAAATGCGAGGAATGAGGGTCAGTAAGAGTTATAAATTACATCTCTAAATTTTTCCTTCACAAAACACTGTTTTTTCTTGATTTCATGATATGCCTCCACATCCGCAGAACCAGATGTGTAAGCTTTTTTCTTACTCTTCTCAGCTATTTAAGATTTTAGCTTTTGACACGGATATGTTCAAGAGGCCTTTTGTTTGATATGTTCAAGAGGCCTATTTGCTCCCATGAAAAGGAGAAGAAAATTATGTTCATTATAGTGTAGAAGAATGGGAAAGACCAAATTATTTGAAACACATAAATTTTTGTTGATAATTTGTATTTGTTTTTGTCATTGAAAAGTTAGGTTTTCTTTGGGTTTTATCACGAAATTGAAAGGAAAAAAAAAAAGAAAGCCACAGAAAGGATAGATTTGAGAACAAGACTCCAGACAGAGTGTCAGGATGTTTGATTACAACGGCAATAATCCAAATCCCTCTATTATTTAGGCCAAGTTGTTTTATTGCTCTTTTCCAGGAACTCTGTACTTTCACTAGGGGTGAGGAAGTCACTTACATGCTCAGACATCTCTTCCCCTCCTGGCCATGACCAGTTCAATGGCTTTTTCTCTCAGCAAAGCTCTAGCTGGTATATTTACTAAATTTGACTTACAGTTCTTAAAGGTGCCAAAAGCACTGAGATTCTGAAAAAGGTAGTTTACTAAAAAAAACCAGGATGCATTATTGCAGTAGGGTGAAATATTATGTCAGTAGTACAATGCAATTATTGCTTGACCTAAAAGAATTGCATTGTTTTACACAGGTTGCTTTTGCAACATATTAAATTTCCAGAAGCAGTGCTGGTTTTGTACATCTTTTCACAAATCTTGTTGTTTTGGTTTTGGGTTTTTTTAATTATTTTGACACTACGTTAAGATAAAATCACAGAATTTAGTCTACCCATTGGGAGAATGAAGGACAAGTGAGGGAGAAACCTATGAGAAAAAACTGAGCCTGGTTGCTTAATCCCCCTGAAATCCAGCCTCCTCAGTTAGAGCAGAAAACCCCATAGATATGTTTGTTTTACTCTTTGAAACAGATGATTTTTTTTCAGTAGATACACTTAGGAGCACTAAATGCAGAACATTTAAAGAAATTTGGTTTAATGGCAAAAGCAACTAAAGCCTAGTTATCTTCTTAATTCATTACTTTGATTATGGTAAGAAAAAAGTATACTTTTAATCTATAATTTCAATTTACATTGACTAAAGAGAAGCTATCCTGCTGTTAAAAGGAACGTTTCAAATAGACCCACACTTCATGGTCTGCTGTTGAAAAAGGATTTCAAAATCTAATTTTCTGAAATGTCAGAAGTAAAATATTGCCTTTTGTGTTTGTCACAGCTCCCTGTAACTCAGCAAAGAGGTTGTCACTGCAGTGCTTATTTGTAAAATGTGCTTTGTGAAGCTGTCCTTTGTACCCTTCTGCCAGGCAGAGGTGAAAGAGCGCAGGCCGAAACTGAAAGAAGAGTTTGGTCTTGTTGGTATTTAGGCTGATTAAGGGGAAAAAGGCTTTGGGAAGCTCTTCAAAGCAAAGAACAAAAACTACTGCTGGTGCTCAAAACACTCTGAAATTCTGCAAAGTTCAAATGAAGCTACTGAAAAGGGAGATAGCATATATTCAATACGAAGCAACTCTGTCTCCCCAAGTTTGGGGTTCACTAGTTCCTTCTTACACACACATCAACTCTGGGCTGTGCTTTCCACATGCTGTACTGGACTGTGGGTCAGCTGAAGGATCAATAAGTAAAAAGTGGCTGATGAGTAAATAGGACTTTGCCTTTAGGAAAAGAACGGGCATATTTAGGGGGAGTTTTCTGTGTTCTGACTTTCAGGCATGTGTTAGAGACCTTCAACAAGATTGTTTTGTTTTATTTAGTTTCATTTTGTTTATGTTACATTTTAATGTGCCTTTGGACTGGAATATTTTACATTCTGCTAAAAATCACAATATAAGGAATTTGTATTACTAGAGAACCAGTGCAATGATCGTTTTATACAAGCCCAGAGACAGACCAATCAAGCATAAGGAATTTTAATATTCATTATATAAATGGTCATGTATAATTTTGCTCGTCTGTGATTGTGAGAGACTGTGACAAAAATCCCTATTTAGTTGAAGTTACTGGTTTATATTTTGGTGAAAAAAAAATATCTTTATTAAGAGCCAGAACACTTCCTTAAATTCAAATATAAAATATTTATGCAACATATTGCTATAGATAGCTGTTAAGTACTCACATATATTTATTCACTTAAGGAAGCAAAAGTGCAAACCCAATTAAAAACAAGTGGAAGCAAAAAACGTAGCTTTTACAAGGTCCTCTTTAGAATGGGATCTGTGAAAATGTCTAACTATGGGTTCATACAAGGCTATTTGTATAGTTGTGCAAACAGACCTCAGACCCTGACAAACAAACCATCCCAGACAATGGAAAACCTGCCTCCTCCCTTCTGATAAAGATGGGCACAAAACAAGATTTTGGTGTGATCTCACAGTGTAAAAGTAGTTTTCCTGTGACTACAGGAGTAGAAAATCCATGTTGATTGTGTTGCAATCTTCTGCAACTTGTTGACTTTTCAGCTGGAAGAACTCCGTGTGTGTTTCTCAAGGAAGGGGCATTGACCTTGTGGATATTACTTTTTTTCTTATTCTATATTTTGTCTGGAGAAAAGCAAAGGACCCACTTGTAGTTGTTTCTTGTCCTGTTTTAGTGACTCAGTGATTGCATCAGCTCCCACCTTGGATGGCAGCAGTGCATGATGCAGAAACAGAACTGTCTTAGAAAACAGCAGGAGCCTTATGCTGCACAGCCACTGCTGCTCTTAACTCCCTCATTATCTCTGCAAGAGTGTGAAGTCCTTATTTTACCAGCTGCAAGTTTAACAAGCCTCCTCTGCTCCCTGTGGAGAGCATGAGTCCCAAGAGGATTTCTTCTTCCCCATGTCTTTGCCCTGAACACAAACCAGCTTTGTGGTGGCAATCTCTGCTCTTCCTCCTCATCTGGCTTGGTTTGGGAGGCCAAAAGCCCTGAGGAAAATGATGCAATTTTTGCATGCAAATAAATCAGCAGAGGGAATTAGAGGGTGGAGAGGGAGGGTAGAGTGAAAATAACTTTTTCTTAATGGGTCTCAAGTCTGGACTCCTGCAAACATCTCCTGAAGAGCATGGATTTGGACCCTGAGGATCCACGGGTACTCTCCTCAACTTCTCCCTCCCTCCTGACACCTGCAGTGAGAGGAAGGGTGAAGGAAACTGGCTGTTTCTGTCTTGGTAAAAACCCCTATGCTTTGAGAAGGCAAAACGTAGCTTTTTCTGATGTGAGTTTGAAGTCAGAAACATTCTTGCTGCTACTGTTGCTCGCCCTTTCTCTAATGGGCAATGGACAGAGAGTACTTGCCATCTTTTTTGTTCTCAGAGGGAGCTATCACACATGACATGCCCACTATAAAATAGTGAACTGGTTTGTTGACAATTTTTTCTCTTTCCCTACCTCCTTGCCTTGAAAGGAAGGCAAGAGATGCCACTTAGGCAGGTGGTAGGGTGAGGGGAAGGTCCCTTCATCCTCACAGTACAACATGACTATGGGCAGTGAGCTCTTGCTGTGAACCTGAATTCACCTTGCGCATACTAGACTGCTGTTTTGAGGCATCCATTGCTAATAATTAAAGACAGAGATTTAAATGTGGTGTATTAAAGGACAGTTTATCACCAAGACCTGGGGGATAACCATGTGATCATTTCTGAGACTTGACCTGCCTGTAAATCAGATGGGCATTTTTTCACTCTCATGAGTCAACAAAATTATGTTTGGGAGACAACAATCCCGTAAAGGTTTGTAAAAACAAGACCTGATGAAAGTTTCAGTTTGTTCTTTCATTTGTCTTTGATCAAAACTGGTTCCTGTACAAACAATTATTCCTCATACAGTTTTTCCCATTTATCAATATCCTACCTTTAAGACATTGTATCTCTCCCACAGTCCGAAATGCCATCAGCTGATGAGTTATCTTATATGCTTATGTTAAGATGAGACTAATAACCCTCTGGAAACCCCTCTGTCTTGAGCATATAGGAAAAATGGGCTGAGTAGCTCAGGCAGAGCCATCAATTTCATTTCCACTGAAATTAAAGCAGATCAATGCTTTCAAGCACGACAGATTGAGATGGTGTTGTACAGCTAGATTTCCAGCGCAGTTCCTTTGGTGCTATACAAACCAGAATGGGTTTTCTCTCATCTTGCTGGACCACAGAAATGCCTGGGGTTAAGTAATGGCATAGAGAAAGGGCTTGTCACTTGCATATGTCCCCACTTAGAAATGCTTTACAGCCACTCTTTTAGCTACAGTGTCTAATTTGATTTTGGGATGCCTTTGCAGTACTTGTGAAAACTTATCTCTGCACATGACTTTCAGTTGCTATCATGTGAGAATGTTGAAGCTGGGAAGAGAATGGATGAATAATCAAATGTAAAATTGTGGTTTACTCCAGAATTTCTGTCCCCAGGGTATTAATGTGCACATTACCAGCATGTTCATCACGATTGGTTGCACCGTTTTGCAAGTTATTAATAAATAACCAGGACAGGTAATATTCTTTGCTGCAGTGTGCCATCAACCCATTTCTTACAACCTGGACTTAGATTGACAGTGGCTCTTTGGTATTTCTCTTTTGCAGATATTGCAGAGTTTTCCAATGGAAAGGCTGTTATTGTTGGTGAGCTTTTGTTTGCTGCTGTCCAACACACAACAAGCACCATCGTAAGTACATTTTGTTATCAATTCTTCAGTCTTATCCCTTGGAAGAGAAAGTAGGAAATATTCTCTTTCTCGATAGAGAATCAACAAAGCCAGTTTCTTGGACCACTGAAAATTTGTGTAACCTTAAACAAGGAAGAGTAGAAAGCTTAAAACAGCCCTTTTAAGGCACTTTCAAGGGAAGAGATCTCCACTCAGTAATCAATAATTAGAAATATCCCACTAAAGCAAGTTGTTCATTCTGTTATCCCTATTTGTTCACCTTTTGTTTATGACATGTACTGGATTGAAAAATCTTCAGAAACAATATCTCTGTAACTGATTTATACATTGCAGAAAGCAAAGGTTTCACTTTTGGGAGAGCTTCTGTGTTTTTCTGTACTTATCCTCTATTTTAGTGGAGACTTACACATGTCAATACTGGTTCTTCTAGTTGGACAAATTCCTGAGTTTGGGAAATAGGGGTTACTCTTTGAGAAAAACTGTGGAGTGTGTTAGAGGTCCTTCAAATTAATCTTTATCTGTAGGGCAGAGGTGCAGGAGAAGAGACTCTTGCCTTGTTCCCATGAAGATCAAATGTTTGCAGCTACTTACAATAACCAGAGGACAGCTTTGATGAGATATTTGGGCTGTCAGTACAAACCTTCCCCCCATGTCAGGTGACCTTTGAGGTTATCTTTAGCCCCAAATACTTCTTTATTTTCTGACGATGTTTCATCCAGGTGCAGACACCACACCTGCAGCCTGGCGTTCAACTCCAGTGTCCATATCAGCATGAAAACTACAGCCCCACAAAAACTTGATATTGGGATACCTCTGGGGCATCTTGAGACATACTTCATCATCAGTAAAGCACAATCTTTGTCATCTGTGATAAAAGTCTTAGTGGAAAGGGGGACTGAGATAGATTTTTTTTCCTGATGTAATGGGATGCGAGAAACACAAGGTGCTGAATATATCAGGTATATGAAATTGAACATTATATCAGAAAAACAGCATGATGTTTCGACACTAGATCTGGCCTGTGTCTGGCTAGCTGAGATTATGGGCAGTGTAGGCTAGTGACCATACCTCAATGAGCTACTTACATACATAAACTTTTAAACAATCAAAACAACTAACTATACCTCAGGCAAAAAAATTACCTTGAGTTTTTGTAGACTATGTCAGAGAGCAGGAATTACTCTCTCTATTTTCCATATGTGAAGTCAGGTCTTGTTTCACCTTTTGCTAGAACCAACAGACTCTGAGTGAATGAAATTAAATATCAGTTTTATTCTGTGATTGCTGTACCCCACCATTCATTTTATACATTTAAGAAAGGATGTATAAAAAAATTAAAAAAAAAAATTAAAAAAAGAGAAAGTTCAGCCAACCTATTCTGATAATAGCAAGATCATTTACTTTTCATTTTAGGAGTCTTTTGCAGAATATATAATTTTCCAAAAGCAGCTTCCTTGATCTCAGAGCTATTCTTTGTATATGTGACATTATATGTGAAGAGTCACGACATGGCATTTCATATAGTTCTCTGATTTTTGTGTGTAAAATGTACTGGAAAAAAAGGAAAGCAAGACTTAATGATCTACATTTTAAAGGTCATGAAATTAATTGCTAAGAACCACCAGAGCAGAGTTAAGAATAAAGGAAATTAATAAAGAGAAAAAAAAAATCCCAACAAGTTTAGCCTCCAACTCAGCCCTTCCCAGGTAAAATCACTCTCAAGTTTAAGTACTTGCATGCACAGGTTTTGCATATGTTGCTTTGGTTTTGTGCCATCACAGTAGTTAAAAGTGACTTTTATTTCTTCTGTGCTCACGTTGTCCCTCACATTAAATATTTAATGGAGTAGCTGAAGCTACTCCATGATGATCTTACCTTCTGCGGTCTCTCATTTCCAACATTTTACAATGAAGGTGAGCTACTTGTAACTCCATACACATGGTTAGATAGGAAACTTATTTCTCCTGACATATTAGTAAGTCATAATATAAGTGCTAATACATGAAGATACATAACTTTGTAGCATTAATTATGTATTTATGAACATGTATTCATTGTCTTTCAACACAAGGCCTCATTTTGTTTAAGAAATTCGAGTTTATAAAACTTTCTTTGAGTTAAACCAGGCTATAAGTTGCATTGGTGGCCCCCGGGACATATTGCAGGCCACTGACGTTTTGTAGGACTTAATAGTGATGGTTCAGAATTTGGGGATCAGTTGGGGAGAAATTGTCTACTTCTAATCTCTATTCTGACTAACAAGGGCAATAGATTTGTTGATCTCCACAAGTCCCAAGCTCAGCTATTCTGTGACTGTTTTTTTCTTTAAAATTTGTACTGATTGGACAACCATTGAGCATACTGGACAATCTGTTTCTCTGTCATTTTAGATTTCTTATTACTGCCCCAAATGTGGTACATTTGGGTACACATGAAACAATAACAGTTCAAGTCCATGGAGCACAGAGTCCTGTGCAAGTTACTGCATACTTCAAAGATGAGCTTAAAAATCAGCTCCTATCAGACAGGATCATCTTTAACCTTGACCAAAATAATGGCTACCAAGAGATGAAAAAAATAATGGTGAGTCTGGCATCGTAATGATGTATATTTTTTTAATTTGGTGATAAAAAACACATAATATGTACTAGGAATAGGTTGGAACAGAGACAACACTGATTCCCACCATTACCAATGACAACAGCTAATAAAAGAACATCTAATGTAATTTCAGTGGTGGTTGTGAGTGCACTTTTGTGCCAAAATAATAAGCTCAAGATTTTGTCACATGGTGATATAATAAGTTCAATTTGATTGTTTTATCACTGTTGTTCTGCATCACTTAAACTACGACTGCATTCATATCTTTGACTTACTACTGGCCATGTTACAAAACAGGAGAAGCCTTTAAAAATGTGTTATCTCTCAGACCAAAGCCTATGTTGCTTCTGCAAACTCTTAAGTGGATTAGTTCTTTACATCCTGTGTTGTATCATTTGCTTCTGGCATGATTCTTTGAAGTCTGGCAGGATTTAGTTCAGTAGCACTGATTTGGGCTAGTTGGTTGGAACACAGCACACAGTAATATTCAGTTTAGCTCTGGTTGGTTTCCCCCAAAGCTAACAGCTGAGCTTTCAAATCAGGTTCCTGTTGTGGGTGATGTTTAGAAGCATCATATAAAACTGCATGAAGTAAAGCACCATTCTTACAGACAAGGTTTTAGCACAATAGGGATTACAGGATACCTGGTGACTGGAACTCAACAGACATGTAGACTGACGAAAAGTCACCAGGCTTGACTTATTGCCATTGAATAGAAGAATGTGTATTTCTATCATGGAAATAAAGGATTAGATAGTATCTATACTTTAAAAGAAATATTCATCTAGGAAGAGAGATATAACCCCCAGTGAGAAAGATTTAATTGAGAATCTTCTGTTGAATGGTGCTAATAAAATTATTTAAGCAATTCAGCTGTTTTGGGGCCTCATCTATGTGGTCTCAAAGTTAACAGGCTCATCTCTGACTCTGGCTTTTTACCTTTTGCCCTCTTCAGATCAAGCCTGGGACTCTGACACAGAATCTGTTCAAGAAGAGTAATCGGCCATATGTTCTGCTGGTTGCTGAAAGCAGGGAGCTTCCTAAGACCGTTCAGAGCACTCGCATCCTCCTGTCCTCCAAGAAAGGCTACATTTTTATTCAAACAGACAAACCTATATACACACAAAGTTCCAAAGGTTAGAATACAAACACTGAATTTCAAGAGTTGAATATAGATGTTACAAGGGCATGATTAGAAAAAGTAACAATAACTTGATCCTTCCTGCAGCCAGGACTTCTGCTGAGTCTGCACTGCATGTTGTAGCAACCTTTGTGGAAATGCCACTGGAGCCAAAGAGTCATTCTAACAGAAAGCAGACAAAATCTTTTCCTTTTTATTCAAAAAGCTTAATGACAACATTCCTTAGGCAAACAAATTCATAAGAAAGCTGCAAAAAACAAAAACTCATATTGGTCCTGCTTGCAACACCAGCAATAAGTGTTCTTTGCTCTTCAAGACCACAACTGCTTTGTTGCCTAACAATTTATTAAGTAATAAGAGAAGGAAGTAAAAAGAGTTCTTGACTTGAGTTTGGTTTCAGGCCTCAATTGCTGAAGGAGTATAAAAGAGAGTGAAGCTCCCTGAGTAATTTTCAGAATTTGCTTCAAAAGGTTATCTGCTCAGGTAATATGCAAAGCCTGTGGAAGAATGCAATCATTTCTGAAATTTCTCAGACTTATTTTCATTAAAATAAATCCAGTAAATACTAAATTCAGTAAACACTGAATTAAGTAACTTATTTTAAAACTTGTAATAATTACTCTCTAGAAAGCACCAAAAAAAAATATGTGACTGTATTTATTCTTCTTTTAAACAGTAAAATACAGGATCTTCATTCTGGACAATGCTATGAGGCCAACAGATGACACGGTTACAGTTGCTGTGCTAGTAAGTACGCAAAAACACTGTTGATGAGTTCTTCTTCCACACAGGAACTGTGAATAATTTGCACAAAAGATGCAAGAGCAAAACTATAACTTTGACTCCCCTCAGTATTTACACATAGTGAGATATTTCTAGTTGTTTTTAGCCGATATCAGGAGCACGGAGGGAAACATGACATGTGGATATTAAAGTAGGAAAGTGAGCAAAGCATTTTCACTTCCATAGGACTAGTACACGAACTTGAACTTTCAGATGTTAATGTTTCACACCTGATGCATAATTTCATGTTTGCTTTCTCTGTCTCAACAGAATTCAAAAGGAATGGTGGTTAAAAAGTCAGACCGGAAAATAAAGGCAGCGTTCAGTGAGCACTTTGAAATACCTGACGTTGCTGAGTATGTTACTGCTGTGCCTTGTGCACAAAAACCTGTAGACTAAGATTTTTAATTGATGAATTGCTAGAATTACCTTTCAAAATTGTTGTTCTCTTACCATGGGGCAAAGATTGAGCCTATAGTTAATATCTCTTTGTCTTTAAGCACCTCATCTTGGAAAGAGGAGTCCAGAATTAAATGTTAATATGCTGGAATTAGCAGCATGTATCAGAATAAGGAAAAATTTAAAAACCTGCTTAAATATCTGCTTAAATGTATGATTTCATTCAAGAGAGCACTTCTGCAAGGGCTTAGTTTACGAAGTGTCATTAATTATATCTTGATTATTAAATATTAATTATTTTAGTCAGGCTCTTAATATTCAGTGTGTTCTTGCTTGATAGTTTGATTCTGATAGCACAATGAAGATAAGCTATAGGAAATATTTGATGAGTGCCCTGTTTCTTAGGAAATACATGTTACATGTGGTTTGCAAATATGCTATCTTGTACTTCCTCCTACAGTGTTTTCTAGGACATTTGGAAATATGTTTCTGGTTCCTCCTAGCAAAGAGAAATCCATTAATAAATTAGTTTGGGATGAGGTCAAAATAAGGAAAATATTAGTGTTTAGTGATCATTTATGTATTGGCATCATCAAATATCTGAGGAATCCTAATTAACTATTTTCTGCTGAATCTGAACTTTAGGCCTGGAACTTGGAAAATCAAAGCCTGGTTTCATCAACATGAAATGTCTAATGTTTCCACTGAATTTGAAGTTAAAAAATATGGTAAGAGAATATTAAATTTGCATTTTAAATATATGAAGTTATCACTGTGTGTTAAAAGATATACGCAGTGATGAAACCTGGTTCTACTTAGGTACTAAGGACAAATTTCACAGTGTTTCTGTGTCTCATTGCTATCTCTGATGCACAGAAGGAGAACTCTGGTTTTTATGGCTTCCACTTATATTTAAAAAAAGAAACATCTTTATTTATATTCGGATTTAGTAACTTCTTTAACATTTTTTAACATTTTTCAACATTTTTCATGAAACATTGTAAGGGCTCTCCTACTGCAGAAAAAAAAAATGAGATCCCATTTTAAAGTCATTGCAATCCTCCTAAAATTTGTAGCGAAGACTAGGATGAAACAAAAAAAAACCTGCTCATTTTGTCTCAGTAGAATTCGGTATGGAAGTTTATGAGAGTTATTCCTATACTCAAAGAAGCTTTTCTTAAGGAACAGTAAGGGCACTGTGGGAAAAATAAAAGTGTAAACATTTAACAATTTGGGATAAGAAGTTGCCTGATTTCTTTGCACTGAAATCATGCCTTCTTGTAAAAATTAGTGTGGGTTTGTTGTTTTGTTGTGGGGTTTTTTCTTAAAGACATAGTCAAACCTTGGGATTGTATGAAAATCTCATTTTAACAAAACTGATTTTGCTGTAGCTAGCAAATGTAACAAAATAGTGGAGACTACTGCAACCTCCACAAACACCTGCATGCAGAAGCAAATTACCCTGACTTATATCTACGGGAGCAAATAGTTTGGCTTTATAGGAGCAAATTCAAAGTGACACAGCTGTTGCCAGGGATCAACCCTCAACCCATTTCAGAGTGGGTTTACTTCAGACTGCTTCTAGTCCAGGCCAGTAGCAGTTGCAGTTTGTCTTCCAGCCTAATTTTGTTGCAAATAAATGAATGATTGAATTTTGTGGGCTCAAAGACTTCTTCATTATGTGAAGCAAAGTCAAGTAAGGGAAGATGATGAGAGATTTGCTTCAGAAGTGCATTGTTGACTCAGACTAAAACATCCCCTCAGTGCAGCTCCATCCTCTCGGTGGGTGTTGTCACATGTCAGGAGGTTAAGATATGTTTGAAAATTGCATGTCATGACCTTTCATCTTCTTTTTTTCATGCAGAACTTCCATCTTTTGAAGTCAAACTCATCCCATTTCAGCCATACTACCACATCTGGAATGAAAGCTTTGTATTTGATATAGAGGCAAAGTAGGTGTGCTCAGAGTCAGGTTGTTTGAGGAGGCAGATAAGTACATCATAAACTTTGCACCTTCTTCTTTTTTCTTGTCATTAACAGTTAGCCCACTTCTGGCTCTACTTGAATCTGACTAATCTTGCATACTCTCTATTTCCACTAATGACTTCGAACATCAGTGTAAAATTCTACCTGGGTTCAAGTCACAGTGATCAAGGTGGGAGCAAGATTTGCTGAATATTTTATTTTGCTAATAAAGGTGGCTATTTAGGATTCTCCTCTGTGTTGCTTGGTAAGGTTTCAGGCAAACTGATTACCTGGTTTTCTTTATACTTTTTGCTTTTTATATTTAGAAAAGTTCTAAAGCCACAGATGTGTTATTTAATTCAAGTAGAGAAGAATTCAACTTTGGGTATGGAATTTTTTCAAGGCCCAGTGAAGTTTGTAAGTAATAAGCTAGTGCTTGTTTGAGAGTAATGATTTTATGCAGAAATGTTTCCAGGGCAATAAATACAATTAATCAGGGGAGTTCCCATGACCATCACTACACATATGTCTGTTGCTGCACAGTAGTGCAACACTGGTCTGGATGAGAGATGGCTACAAAGCTCTCAGACTGGCCAGACTGCAAGTCAGGGCTCAATGAAAAATAAGTTATACCTAGCCCCATATCAAATTGAATGGCATCAAACACAGAGTAACTTAGTAAGTCAGAGAGTGAAAAGTTAACCCATCAAAATACCTTTAATATTTTTGAAGAATCAGACTGACTTGAAATTGAATAAGCATTTGGTGCTCTGTGACTCTGGTATTTCTGAGTACAAATTGACAGATTTAAATTTGCTGCACAGTAGCAGTGGCTTATCAACATCTATCAAACCTTCTTGACCATTGAATTTTCAAGTTTCATAGGAGTCAAAATACTAAGAAACTGCCTGTTGAGATAATGACTAAATCAGAATTAGATACATTTGTTTTCCTTTTATTTTTGAAGAGGAGTAAATTTTATTAAATGAGAACAGGCATGTGGAAACAGATAAAGTCTTCTTTCATAGTTCAGAGAAATCCATTCAGTTTCAAATGACTGAGGAATCTAATTTTTATATCTTTAAAAACCAGAAATTAATAGTTACCAATATCATCAAATAGAGTAGGGTTTTAAGATATTGTCAAGCATACCGGATAGTTGATATGGAAGAATATATCTCCTGAAATAAGGTACTGTATTATCCACATAATACTGAAATAGTTATTCCGTTCATTTCTCCCTAGATAGACAAAAGCTTAGATTCATTTCCAGGCAATTTTGATGTGTCAGAGGAGAGCTGAACATGCAGTATCAGCAAGTAGTGTTAGACTGTCAGTAAGAACAACTCCTTAAAACATGCCAGCACCTCATGGCTTTTGAGGTTGATTCACCACATCCCTTAACACTCTTTACCACAAAAGTAAGAATAGGATCACACACAGTTATTGCATCTAGTACTGTTAAATATATTTAGTGTTATACAGAGGGCAAATTTTTTATATGATAGCAATAATGCAAGATAATGGAAAGTGAACTGTTTATATTTTATTACATAGTGATTATTTACTTTTGACCTGTAAAGCTTATTGTATCCATTCACTTTCAGTATTTTGACCATTAATGGTTTGCAATTATTTGTGAATATTTGAATAATATATGAACATACATATGTGATGTTGTTGGGAGATACTTTAGCAGAGAAGTTCATTCTTATAACTTACTAATTCTACAGAATAATTTGTATAATTTTAGAAAGGTATTTCATTAAGTTTCCTAGACAAAACCTCTTTAAGCATTGTCTTTTAGAAACATACACATAATTGAATGGTATAAGAACATCTTATTGATAAGTCACCATTGCACAGTTTGTTTCTATCTTAGTAGTTGATGTGAATGGAAGAGAGAAGATAGTCAATAGAGAAGGGAGATCAGCAATAGTTATAGAAATTGCTAATGTAATATACAAATAAGAATAAAAAATTCTGGTCTATACAACCAAAATTTGAGCCTTTATTAAGCACTGACAATAATTAACCGTGTAAGTCATTTGGCTTACAGTAACCTTTAGTTAAATAGGCATTAATCATTAACATTTATCTGTGGCCAAGGAGGCCAATGGCCTCCTGGCCTGTATCAGCAATAGTGTGGCCAGCAGGACTAGGGCTCAGCACTGGTGAGGCTGCCTCTCAAATCCTGTATTCAGGTTTGGGCCCCTCACTACAAGAAGGACATTGAGGTGCTGGAGCATGTCCAGAGAAGAGCAGCAAAGCTGGTGAGCTGGGGTTGTTTAGCCTGGATAAAAGGAGGTTCGAGGGAAACCTCATCACTCTCTATAACTACCCGAAAGGAGATTGTAGTGAGGTGGGGGTCAGTCTCTTCTACCAGGTAACAAGTGACAGAGCAAGAAGAAATGGCCTCAAATTGCACCACAGGAGGTTTAGATTGGATATTAGGAAAAATTTCCTGGAGATATTTAGAAGACATGTAGATGTGGCACTTAGGGACATGGTTTAGCAGTGGACTTGGCAGTGCTGGGATAAAACCTTACTGTTTCTACAGTTCTATGTGAATATATGTGACTAATGCATCATTACTACTGCAACCATTCATATTTCACCTTGTGTTTGACTCTAAAAAGCCCTCTGAATTAAGAGCAGCAAACAAATTATAATTTTATTCAAATATTATCCTCATACACTAGGAACTTTGTCTGCATTTCAACATGATACCAGAGAAATTATTTGAACCACCTGGGCAGTCAAATAAAGAGTTCCAGCTGGGTCCCAAGCCCCAGAGTTTAGCTGCCAATGGCTCAGCTGGTGCATGGCAAGGGCTTGACCTCATCCATGCAGCACTCCCCAAACAATTTCTGAAACCTTTTCAGGAAGAAGCATGAACCAAGGTCAACCCAAGGTATTTATGTGACCACCTTGATGTTTAGTAGAGTGGAGATGGGATGGGTGTGCCAGTTGTCTGAAGCGCTGTATTCCTTTAATTTAATTAAGCTGGTCCTAACAGAGTACTGTTGTTAAATTTGCTACATGGACCCTGGCACTGTATCCAAGTGGAATAGTGATCCCCCCCATTCCTCCTACTTCTTATCAGGGTTTATTTTAAATCTAAATTTATCCCTGACCAGTGTCCCTATTGGACTTCTGCCCTCTGTCCTTGACCGTGCTGGTCCTTCCTTTCCCCCGCAC
This sequence comes from Pachyramphus minor, assembly GCA_013397135.1. Classification (NCBI taxonomy): domain Eukaryota; kingdom Metazoa; phylum Chordata; class Aves; order Passeriformes; family Tyrannidae; genus Pachyramphus; species Pachyramphus minor. The sequence goes on from VYXB01000990.1 coordinate 224,183, forward strand.
ACCTTGAGAGAGCAGACAGAATTCTGTATCCACCTCTTTTTGCTTGGCAGAACTCAACTCTTCTAGTCTCCTCTTGATCACCTTCAATTCTTTATTTGGTTCTATTGAATAATTACTAGCTTTAATCATGATTGCTTGATACTGTGATATGAAGTGATATCAAATCACTGGCTTTAATTTTAATCCTTTCTAAAATTTTCTCTACGCTATTGCAGCACTCATTTTTGAGTTTATAAACTTCATATATATTTCAATACTTATTAGCATCATAATTATTTAAGAAGAAAAATTAGGGTTTAATAACTGCTTATCATTCTTTTGTTTATTGGAAAATGTCCTAGTGGTGCTGTCTGACTTTCCTCAAAATCAGCATATGGAATTCCTGATAATTGAACTTATTTCTTTGAACTGGCCATGCATGTAATAAAGTTATTTGGTATATTGACTATTGTTTCCCACAGTTATTAGTTCTTGAATTTAATGGAGTTTTTATAAGAACTGCCTCTCATTTGCTTTCATTGGTATAGATCAGTGCTGCTGATCAGGTCAATTTGAAAGAGGCTTTGTTTAAATAAAAATAAGCCATTACAGAACTGAGATAAAGCAGGATTTCCACAAGAAAAAGATAACGCTATGGCCATGAAAATCTCGTGTAGCACATTACACGCTGTGCTGCCAAAGGATTCCATCTGCCAGCGTTTCCTTGAGTAAGGAGCCAGGTATAACAAGATGTCCTGTGTGCCCTATCCTCTCTCTCCATGACATATATGGAATGTTCAGGGGTTCTGGACGGATACCTATCTCCAAATATTTCACCTACAAGAGAACCTTATGCTATACTGCCTCAATCTGTAGGAGAGATGTGGGGCAGAGAGTGTCTACTGTACCCAATGCATGTATTAAAATATCAGCAGGTAGGATCTGTCTCTGTAGGTCTTCAGAGGAGCCAAATACTTCGTATCAGTTGCTGAAACGGTTCTCTGGTCCCTTATTTCAAAAGCTTTTCTCATGAGGTGTCTCATACAGAGGAATTAGCTGTTTATCCAAGCTAAATAAACTGGATACTTCCCTTGCTCCCTCTGAAGGGGATGAGTTGTATGAGAACTCACTGTGCAACTAAAGTTCTCATCACCAGAGTAAAAAAAAAAGTTTTGTTTACTCTGGTACAAATTTTGTCAGATGGTGTCTTGACATGTGATTCTGCCAATGTGATTTACTCCACATATATGTCTGCATTTGAAATCACTACTTAGTACACAGATCAGTAAAAGTCTTCATGTTTGAGTTACAGGTGAATGGGACTAGGTTTTGTTTTCAAGCTATTGGTTAGAGATGGGATGCCTACAAATATTCCAATTTTATTTCAACATAAAACTGTTGAAATAAGTCAACTGTTGAAATAATCAATGTCTGATTTATGCTTGCTTTTTTTTAAGATAATGATTCATCTGGTCACTTTTCTTCCTTTCAAAGACACTCCTATGGGAAAGAAATTCAAGGTGCTGCATATGTGCGATTTGGCATCATTGATGAAAATGAAAACAAAGTGTTTATTCCAGGCCTGGAGCAACAGCTATCTGTAAGTATTCAGTGGAACTATTCTGATTTATTGTACCTAAGCTGAATGTTGTCAGAAATTCTGGAAACTTAGAACCCTGCAATATCATATGATATAAGCAACACATTTTTATTTCTAATGGCAACAAACCAGTAAAGGGTTGTCACTTCCCCCTTTTTGATTTTTCTTTTTATTTTTTTACTTTTGTTTTAGATTCAAAATGGGAAAGGAAGAGTTACTTTAAATACAGCACTTTTGGAAGACAAATTAAGGAGGAGTGTTTCCACTCTGGAAGGGTTTCATTTATATGTTGCTGTTACCACTATAGAGACTGCAAGTGAGTACACCATGGCTTAGCTGATACAGTCTGTAATATTTATATTGACCTTTCTCTTCATGTGGGAAATCTTGTGCCAATGGAGCCATCTTTGCTGCAAAGCTTGCTCATGCTATAGTGCCTGAAAGTTTCTTTCATCTGACTCCCTTCTGTACAAAAACTTCATTTTGTGTGGGATTCACTTATCTGAACCCAAATATCCAGACCACTTTAAATGCCCTATTTAGTCCTGTGTGGTCTTCCATTGCTTCTCCAGAAGTACTCAGGTCTCCTGTAAGTACTGTCCTATAGGGTCTGTCCCACATGAAATAGCCCTGTGAGGATATCTGAGCTATCCTAGTCCCTCTGAAGTGGCATCAGACACATGTATGAATGCAAATAAATTGCTCCCCATAGGATCTTGTTGATCGCTTGCCCTAGCCACATCCATTCCTTCCATATATGCAAATTTATTAGTTGGACTCAATGTCTAAGCTCGCTTTGTACCTCAGCTGGCTAAACTGTCAGATTAGAGGTAAGGCCCATGTGTTAGAGCCACAGTGTCATGCAGAGGAGAATCTAACGCTTGTGAATCCTCTTTGTCCTCTTATGTCCCATAATTTTATCAGACAGTGGTACTTGGTATATGCATAAGCACAATATAGTCCAAATTGCTTGGTCTTGTAGTTCATCTGGGACATAAGCCTGGAGCATGCCTTCCAGAGTTTCTAGTGGCTGCTTGCAACTGTTCTCCTAGGGGACAGATAAGAGCTAACTTCTGAAGCTGAATCTGTGACAAAGCTGACCTTTCCAACAGGAGCAAGATTTTTCTTTTTCTTCAGAGGGAAATGGATCCCCTTTATTTTAGATATCTGAAAGTAAAGTACCTAGTCAGAGCTCAGTCATTTTGTGTAGTCAGGATGGGTTAAACTGCACTCCAGAGGTGTCTGTTCCCAATAGCTACAGAAGGAGTCTAGTTGATTAGCATAAAATTACAAGAATTCTATGAATTCCTAAAAATCCTATACGTTAAGTAGGATTCCTTAAAATCCTTAAATTAAGACAAATTCATTGCAGCTGTGCAGTTCTTTAGTATAACTTACTGTAGGTGCTAGCATGCAGTATTGCCACAACATTTATGGCAAGAGCAAAAAGGGCTGGAATAACTCCTCTTACTATACCACCATGATGGGCACAAGATCTCAAGGTGAGGCATGTTCTCTACCACACTGTGCATGCTGCCTCTTTCTGCCACAGGCAACCTACCTTCACACTTATGCACTTGCTGGATTTGGTACTAATAACATACATGACAGGACAAGGGTGGTGGGCTTTGCTGACACCTCTCAACCTTGGAGTCTTAAAGAGGAAAATAAGGATGTTGAAACATATTTCTAAATGCATTTGGTTTAAAACAAGTTGTGCAACAGTTTCTTTAGACATAGTAATTGGTAGTGGTGTAACCAGATATTAACTAGAAGAGTTACTGTTTTAACTAGAAGAATCTTAGGTGGAAAGCAGTTGCTCAAGCTGCAAGTTGCAAAAGGTGACAATAAGTAATATTAACTCTCACTAGTAACTGAAAATGAAAAAAAACATCTTTCAGAAAATTAGACATCTAAGGTCGCAACCCCTCTACCAATTCTGAGTGACTTCTGTGTTAGACTTTGATGGAGCTTTTCCCCAGGAACGGAGCCCCAACAGCTCAGAAAGGGAAGTGTGTGGCTGCAGTGGCTTCTGTGGTAGAGTGCCCTTTGTTTGCAGGTACTTTGTTCCAATTGACGTATTAGAGAGGAATTTTTATTCATCCTCTTCTAAAGACTGAAGCCCTTGTGTAGGGATCATATTTCACTTTCCTTTATACATGCTTCTAAAGATGAAACTTTGGAAACAGAAATGAGGGATGTTGTAGTTATATGCAAGTAGGTAGTTATTGCCCTCATAGCAACACGTGCTGTTTCATGTTAACAGGTGGTGAGATGAGGGAAGAGGAACTCAGCAATGTGAAGTTTGTGAAATCTCCTTATGCTGTTGATCTGTCTAACACCAAAAAATATTTTGTGCCTGGAGCCCCCTTCTCTGTTGTGGTATGTAGTATTTAGCTGATTGTATCTGTTTACCTCCAAAACAGTGCATTTGTATATGCCCTTTTTCCTTATCTGACAGTGCCCTTTAGGAATAGGTCCAACACAGATCTACAGTTTGTGTCTGGTTTGTCTTGTTTCTGTACAGTCAGAGCCTGAGCAGCCAGAAAATGCTGATTTTTCTGCTCTGGAAGTCAATGTGCACTGTTGCCCTACAAGGTTTTATAAAACAGCAGTCTCTTCCATATCAAAATATTAAAATAATAATGTTGTATCAAATTAGTCCCTTGTCAAATTAGAATTCTGAAAACTAGAACAGAGTATTGTCTTTTTAAAAAAATGCATTTAAATTATTAGTGTTTTAAACTTCACACCTTCAAGTTTTTCTATGGAGTTACAACAAGTTAAGATCATAAATTTACCTTATAATAGTTAAAGAAAAATATCTCTGGGACCAGCTTAGGCCAAATAGATGCCAAATGAATATCTGGGGCAGCTCTTAATCCTTATTCACAGATTTTTACCTTAGTTGGAGCCCAGACTGAGTTGATTTCTACCTTCTTCTCTCAAAGCTCAAATTTTTTAACACTGGTGTGTACAGTTTTGTATTTCGTCTCAGTTCATAAAAATAACTGCTTCTTATTTGTAAGCCTTTTTTAAACCCAGGATTTCCCTTAAGTAACAAAAACTTTTTTTTCCAATAGGCAACTGTCACTTTGGTTGATGGTTCTCCTGCTGGCTCTCTACCTGTCACCGCTACTGTTACCTTGGCTGGAAAACCCCCAATGAAGAAGACTGCACTCTCTAATAAAGAGGGTCTAATCCCTCTTACATTTGACATCCCCAGAGATGCCCAAAGGCTTGAAATAATGGTAAAGAAAACCCAAACATCCATGTTTAAAAGTATGCCACTGGGAAGAACTCAGAAGACAATTACAAATGACTTCAATAAATTAGCACAGAGGGTGGAACATCATTTTTTATACTCTCTGCAGAGCTTTGTCCAGATTGTGTAGGATATTTTAAAGAGACCAGGGGCCTGAGGGATGTCCCACTGATGTGAAGAGCACTCTAGTACATCAGAGCCCTGGGGGTACATGCATTGGTTACAGTGGTGCATTTTGTTTGGTGTTTCAATGTCTATTTTCCTGGCATGAAGAAGAGAAATGGGACTGTAAGGACTCACCATGGGAAATAACAGGAAATTATGAAAATAAGGTGAAGAAAAAGGTCCTGAGCAATATAGAGAGTAGGCTACCTCTGCACATTCAGGGGCTTCATTTAAGTGCACAATACATAGTGGGTAAAAGAATTGTCTGAGTACAAAATCACTTTTTAGTCCTTTTGAGGCATTGATCCTCATTCAGAAGAGCCAAGAATGAAAAATACCAAATTAAAAAGCAGAAGAGACAAAATGAGGTGAGAGAATAAAATTATTAAAATCCTGATTTTTGGTGCCAGGTTCTGCTAATGAGGTCTCGGCAATGATTCATCTCACTTCACAGCATTTTCCATATAATCCAGTAAGATATTAATTAATGGTGACACTATATACTGTCTCCTGTGGGACACTTGATTCACTCAGTCTTTTTCTTCCCTGACAGGTAAAGGCTGAAGAGGGAAAAGAAAAATTAGAATCACCTGGAGCCAGTATCAGAGCTGAAAGATACCAGTCTGCTTCTCCAAACTACCTCAGCATCAGCATCCCACATGTTGTTGTGGCACCTGGAGATACCTTAAGCATCACTTTGAATGACATTCATCAGTCTGGCAGTGGAAAGATTGACTATTTCTATTATATGGTAAACAGAATAGTGTCATATCAGTAATTTCTTTTAGAAATTATACAACCCAGAACATTTATCAAGTTATTAACACATGGGAAAACAGAGGGGGGCTAGCAAAGGGCAAGTGAGACAATCAGTGTGCTGGCACACCTGACCCACCAAGACAGGCTGAAGGAACTGACCTTGTTCAGTTTGGTGAAGAAACTCAGAGTGAGTTACTAGCAACCTAAAACTACTTGAAGAAGAATTACAGACATAATGAGAGACAAACTTTCAAACTTTGATGAGAGGCAAACTTTCCTAGGTGGTGCCATGCAATATAGCAAGGGACCAAGGCTGAAAATTATGGCCTGGAAGGTTGATTTTGGAAAAATCTATTCACTAGCGATGAATGTAATACTGGAATAGATTGCTCAGAGGCTTTAGGGACTTTCTATCCTCAGGAAAATTTAACACTCAACTAGAGAAAACCCACATCTGACGGAATCTTACACTGGTGATGTCTTGTCTTAGACAAGGTAGTTGGGCTAGAGATCTCCATAAGTCCCTTCCAGAAACTATTTCTATAATTCTATTATTTTATATATTTATATATGTTCTGGGGCATGCAATACACAAGTCTTTGTAACTTTTTCTCCTGAAGAAGGACACACAAGTACAAATTTTAGTCTGTATTTTCTAATGCAGTCTAAAGCAAATAGATCCATCCATAAGGGGTAATGTTTGTCAGCATAATTATGTGAAGATTTTTGAAAGAACTGACAGCTTTGAAAGCTGAAATCCCAGGCAAATAACTTCTATGATATCTGTACCAATTTTATCTTAATCCAAATTTCTCTTAATCTAGATGTTGTTCTTTCACACTCCTTCCCATCTGTATTCTTTCCTCATAATATTATTTTTATAGGGCTGATTCCCATAAATGTCCCCCCCCCACCCCCAGCTATTACCAGCCTGCCCACCTTGTTGTGGACAGATTATCTATATACATAAGGTTCTGTCCCTGCAACTAGAAAACCTAGTCCTATTCTAGGGAACCCTGAACAGATCAAAAATATCTTTTATAGTTAACTATTGTTTTTTTCATAAATAAGACATGATTTTTGTATTACCACGGCTCTATGTTACCCGCTTTTGGTGTTAGTTAACCAGTAAGTCAGTGTTATCTCCTACAAAGATTGTCATGAATGATACTGCAGGCACTGGCTGTTATGACCCTAAATAACATTCCACAACTGAAAAGCAGATCTGTAGATAGAAAGGTGAGGAAAACATCTTGCTCAGCCTGGGATCCAGAATGCACAGTATTTATTTTGCTGAAGGAGACAAATGTATTCATGGGAATGTTCTAGGTGTGAATCTTTTAGATGTGAAATGTATTTAATCCCCTTTTCCCTCTCTTCATCCTAATTTTTTTTGGGCAGCTTTAATTTCCCAGGACGATAAACACCACAGACACCCGTTCCCATTTATTTTTAAAAGGACTCTGATATATTGCAATAATTGTATCCCCAGGAGTTAAGTTTAGGTTTGTGGATTAATTTTCATTGGATGACTTAGCTCAGGGTTGGAATTGGTGCTGTCAGGCTCTGGGAAGGCATAGTGCTGAGGTGCCTCTGGTGAGGCAGCGTATGTGGGAGATGTGGTGAGAGACACTGCTAGAGCTCAGCAGCAAGGCTTTCTACCAAACTTTGGTCATCTAAATGAGGCAGCAAGGATTTCAAAGAAGACTGCAGCATGTCTTTGTTTCTTCCAGAAGCTCATTCATTGTGTGTTTAGGAAAATCCCATGTGTTTTGTTCAGGGAAGAACACTGTCAGTCCTGCCACTGTGTCTGTTTCAACTTCCATTCAATTTAACATAATTAACATAAAGTGAGAAGAAAGGTGTTAAATAGTGAAAGATGGGCTGAAATCAGTTAAAGGCTGTGATACTTTATCCTGAATAGTATTTTTTGGATGAAACCTCTTGTTCCAACCTTTTCACACCATCCGAAAGATTCAGTACCGATTACAGATTAAATAAAGCTGATATCCTCGTGGGAGTGATGATCAGTCGTTGTAGAAGACAAAGATAAGACTGACATTTGGGTAGCTCTTTTCAAGCTGTAAGATGAAGTGGAGGGGGGCAGATTTGTGTTCAAACCTGGGCCACAAGACCATTGCAGCTGAGGCTCACCACCACAGTGTGTGCTAGTCTCCCTAAGGCTACTTGTATGTGGGTTGAGAATTAAAACTGTTAAGTACCATTAGAAGAGAATATGTTTTAAACAGAAATCACTTCAAAAAGTTTTATCTATGTATATATATGCATATAAATATGTCAAATTGTGCAGCATAATGCCCATTTTAGGGTGTATTCGCAGTATTTGATTTCTGTTTGTTCCTGCCTTACAGGTTGTGGCAAAGGGACAAGCTGAGCTTTTGGGAAGGGTCCTATCCTCAGAAAAAATAATAAAACTTAAAATCACGGAGAAGATGGTGCCTGCCTTTCGCTTTTTAGCCTACTACTTCATTGAGAACGAGGGCCGTCAAAACATTGTTGCTGATTCTGTATGGGTGGACGTTATGGATGTCTGTGAAGGAAAGGTACTTCCAGAGCTTGTAGCTTCTGTTATTTTATTCCAAATTGAAAACAAAAAATGTGGGGTATCAGCAGAGCAAATGCAGGCCTGGGGTTAAAAAGTGAAAGATGTATCATGTTTATTGAAAAAAGGGAGTTGTCAGGATGCATGCTGAAATGTATATCTGAGAAAGGCTCCCAAGAATAATGGCAGGAAGGCTTCCAAGAGTGACAGAAGATATATCCTTCTTCTGCAGGACAGACTGTGCCTCAAAGAGATGAAAAATATAGTTCCATACAGATAAAACCCCTCTGTGAGTGTCTATATATTAGAAACCCACAGGGAAACACCAATAGAATTGTTGAGGGGCAGAATCTCTTTAAACTTTTTGTAGTCTTTTTGTAGTAAAGTGTGCACATGAAAGATAATGAAGCCATGTATAGGAAAAAAAACAAATTCAAAGTAATTTTTCGAACTTTTTTATTTCTTTTAAAAGTAATTTTCTTAGATTTTGTAGCATTCCAAAAGCACTTTCACCTTCCTCCTCCTCTCCTTTGTGGGACCATAAGATAAAATGAAAAAAAACAAGACACAGGAATTTTTTTCCTAATAGTATGAAACACAACTGCTGAAAAATGTCAGCTATCTAATTTTTTTTCCAATGAAAAGGTTTGTTTTGGAAAAAGAATGTGATAGTCCATTGGGGAAAACAAAATTTTCAAGATAAATTATCCATCTCTAAAACACAAACCAATTCTTCATTTATACACTGACAAAACTCAGTTATGTTCAAGCTGGCATATCTACTAAGGATTCTCTATTAATTTCATAATCACCCTGCCTACTCCCTCCTAAACCATTAAGTGTCTACATTAGAACCAGATCTGAGTTTACCCAGTCATGTTAAAAAATGTAAGTGTGCAATAGAAAGCATGTAGTATTATTACAGACTGGTTTATGTCAGTTAATTTTGCACATTAATTAGTCTTTTCTCGTATTTCATGGCAATTTTGTTTCCACTGGAAAATAACAAAATTGTGTTGAAGACCCTAGTTCAGCAATCCCTTACACATATTTTCAACTCCCATTGGTGCTTCCCATGGAAAGTCAGTGTCCAGTATTCTGCAAGGCACATCTTTTAGTTCCCTATGATTTCCATCAATGGAAAATATCTGTGCCTCCATCTTCCAAAACACAGGATTCCAGGCAGAAGCACCACAAAACAGGAACAACCCCCAACCTCTGACTGCTGACAATCACAACTGACAGTATTCCTGGCCCAAACAGTCTTCAGGTTTTGTTAACCAATCTGATATTTTTTGCTTCAATCTTTTCTATTTAGATTAAAGTGAGAACAGGACAAGCGATATATAAACCAACAGATATCATCAATTTACAGATTGAAACGGATCATGTGGGAAAAGTTGCCTTAGCTGTGGTTGATAAAGCAGTTTTTATTCTGAATAAGAAAAATAAGCTTACAGCCAAAAAAGTAAGTTATTTCTAAGAAGAAATATTGTATCTACTAGTCAAACAAAATTTTCCATGACTAATGCGAGTATCAAAATTTAATTAATGGCTATTAATTGCTTAAACACAGATTCACTAAACCTGACAATGCTTTTTTTCTTTTGCAATTTATTGTATACTTAAGGTGAATGGTATACTTAAAATGAGAATTTCCATGCAATGGTAGATAAGTCTGTAAATTAAAAAAGCATCGTTTGAAATCACTTCTTAACTAAAATATCCCTCAGCTCTAATTTCAGTTTCCAAATGCAACTTGTACCTCCACTTTGTCTTTCATCTGTGAATGAAAGGCTACAAGAATTTTTCTAGTATATATATAAACCATTTACAGGCATGTACAGTACATCTGTACTATTTTATTTGCAGGTATTTAATGCTATGAATTCGTATGATCTTGGATGTTCTGCAGGTGGTGGTTTAAATAGTGTTCAAGTTTTTACTGATGTTGGTCTGGCTTTTTTATCAGATACAATTCAATCCAGCATTCGGGAAGGTAAGTGCTATCTGCCCTCTACTTTCCATGCTTGTATAAGACCATTGTAGATCTGGAGAGGCTGATTGCTTAAAAAAACGGAAAAATTTTATTGTGATGTTGTAAAATCTCCTTTGCTTCTGGATTTTTCTTCTTCTGGTCTTCAACTGGATGCTGGAAGTTTAGATAGCCCAGATGATGGCTGCTGGTCCTTTGGTGACCACCTCACCTGGGGCAGGCAGCAGCTGGCCAGGGCTGGAAGGTAACTTTTCAAGCTGTGGGTCTTCTGTGAATGAGGTGGGTCCTGAGATGGGTCTTCACAAGTGATGTGAACGATCAGGCTGTTTCTGTCATGTTATTGTGACAAGCTCTTCTGTTCTGCCTTCCCAGGATATAAATGTCTCCACGGTACCAGGCGGCAGAAGAGATCTTTGGATTTTCAGAAGAAAATGTCAGGAATTGGTACGTCTGCTCATCTCTGTGGCCTGAAAGGCTTAGTAGAGGAAGGCAAAGAAATCTGTCTAGGATCTAGGGGGGGCAAGAAGTGATGGCATAGTAAAGGATACCAAGATATTCTTAGTCCCAGTTCTTGCATTAAGTGACAAACCTAGCACAAGTGCTTATACTATGCTGCATAACCTGATGCATCATTCATCAAAACAGCTAAACAAAAAAGAGACCTGAAAAAAAAAATCTCAACAAAACAAAACCAGTTTCAAATGGAAATTAATTCATCACTTTACAGTCTCTCAAATGTGAAGTACTTCTACTAGATAATATGTCATGTAATCAGTGATTTTGCATCAATGACTTTGAGGCTTTTCAATGTTATTTATATGGCCAGAAAATGTTTCATAGATTCTATTTTTTTTCTTGATATTCTGCTTTAAAGTTGTGCTAGTTTTGGTACTTTGTGCTTTAATTAAGAGAAGAGTTAGTATAACATTTGGTCTAAATTGAAAAAAAAAAAATTACACAAATTGATATCTCCTTGCTGGAAGACATGACGGCTCGAAGCTGGCATCTTCCTTACTTTTGAAATCAGGCTCTTTATTTGAGAAGGAAAACACTGCCATGTCTATTTCTATTAAGATGTCTAATTTCAACCTGCCAAGGAGGTGTTTTTTAATTCACAGTCTGACTGTGAAGAGAAAGGTTAGAACAGAATATCTAGGATGCTATAGGGCCTGTATTTTCTTCCTGTATTTGTGGACTGTTTTTAGGATGGAGAACAGGTCCCTGACTGAATCTTGACTGTTGCAAGAGAAACTAATGTTAATGGCAAAGAATGATAGAAATGAGCATGATGAACACATTTATTGCAACTTACACAGCACTAATTCTGGGCTTTAATTGTATTGCAGTCAGTAAATACCAAAACACTGATCTCCAAAAATGCTGTCAAGATGGAATGAAATTAAATCCCATGAGGTTTCCTTGTGCAAAAAGACTAACAAGAGTGTCTGGCTCCCGCGAATGCAGGAACGCATTCCAGGACTGCTGTGAGAAAGCCACAGCCCTCAGGAAGGAGGAGAAACGGAGGAACAGAGTGGGCTTGGCACGACGTAAAGAACAGTGGCAGACAACTGCTACTTCTTTCACACTTCATATGGTGGCAAGGGAGGGTTAAGAGGCATTTAGTGCTGTGGGACTGCAGAGGATGTTTTCACGTCAGCATTGCAGGGGGACCCCAGTATAATGCAGCACCCACACAGTATTTCATTTTTGCATTTGTACTGTGGGAAGGGATAGCTTCTTGGGGTGAGAAAAGGCAGGAATCACTCTAGCCCAGAACAGCCTTGTGGAGGAGCTGTTGTCCCCTGCCCAAACACCTGGGAGGTCATAGACAGCAGAGCAGAGAAGGGGGGTGCTGTCTGTATTCAGGGCTCTAAGTGATCTTAGATTCATGACTATTACTGGCAATACTGTTGTAACACCCGAGGACCTCCCAGACACCTGATCATGAGAAGGGGTCACTTTAGACAGGAATAATTTTGCCTCTTTCTTCCTTTCTACTCACCAAAGTCTATCTCTGATCACACATACTACATCTTGCCTCATGTTAAAAAAAAATTACTTGCCATAGAAAATGATGTCTTTCTAAATGCAATTTCTGCTATAATTTCTCATGGATTTATCCTTTCATTCTCTGTCTTTCACATATATGGAACAGTGGGTACATCTCAGCTATACATTACTAAAGGGAACTGATTTCTCCTTTGGTAGCATATAGTTATTGAACGTGGAAAGAGGAATTGTCTTTTGTTCATTGACAGGATGAACTTGTCAGTGCTTCTCCTTTTTCAACATATTTTTGTAACGTAGAAGACATGAAATCTTTTCATTCTGAGCATTTTTCATGCTCTGACAAGCTGACTCCCTGCAAGACAGTGTAAGGTCAGCAGCCAAAGGCTTCCAGACAGAAACCCCACTCCTGTTTTACAGAATACAGTGACCATGAAGAATTCTTTGATGAAACCTCCGTCAGCTTGCGCAGTTATTTTCCTGAGAGCTGGTGGTGGCATTTTGAAGAAGTGGAAAAGCCTGGAAACCATAGGTACTGTACTGCCTAACTAGGTGAATATGTCTAAATTTGTACAGTAAAATATATATAAATATCAGCTTTACACGTTTTCTGATGCAGAGAACTTCAGAATATTTGCAAGTACTTTGCCTCTACAATTAATGGAATATATTTTTCCCTTAAAATACTCAAACTTCAGCAAATTACAATGTTTACATTTTATAGATCCTTCCTAATACATTTTATTTTGTGTTTCTTAGTGTAGAAAATTTTGCTCCTGACTCAATAACTACCTGGGAAGTTCAGGCAATAAGCATTTCTCCTGAAAAAGGTATAAGTATTGGGTATTTTATTTGATTTCTTTGTATGAACAAGTAGAGAATGTGTAGTTTTTTAAAGAGAGACAGAATGTTATGTTAACAAAGTAAAACAGTTTGTACTGACCAAATGCAAAATGTTTTGATCACGACGTTTCCTTCACTCTTTAATGCCATATTAAAACCGAGATAGAAGTTATGAGCTAGATTTACAGTTATAAAAACAACATGAAGCGGGATCTGAGGTAGGATGGATAACACAATCAAAACTGTCTCTTTTTCTTTTTTATCTATAAAACACCCTGATTTAGCTTCCACATGGCCAGGAGGTCACAAGAAAGATAGCGGTAGTAACACTGCTTTTCTTCTAATAATTCTGGGACCAAGTTCTGACCATATCAAAGCATGAAAGTCTGTGGTCTCCAGGAAGAAAATAAGTGAAGAGCACCAGGAAATAAGCAGAGGACCAGCAACAGCTAGACACCAGAGAGCTTGGGTTCCTGGGTGCTACTCTCTGGGAACTCCTGGAAGTAGACCAGGACCATGCAGGAGGCACAAAGGGTCCGTCTAGTACTGACCACTCCCCTTTGGAAAGGGAGTCATATCCAGGGATACAATGATAGGCATGGAGTTTATTTTCAGAAAGCAGGGAAAGGTCATTGTGTTTTAAACATGACCTTTGCAGGAAAACTGGGTCCCGTTTCACTCACAAAAGTTACAAACACTCCTGCCCAGTTTTATCTGTCAAAAATCATGGCAGTGACCCCAGAGGGCAAACCATCTACCCCTGAGATGGGTCTCTAGTGCAGATGAATTGAAGTGCTTTTTGAATATGCCTGTTTTCCTCTCTTGCTCTTGACTTCAGGGGTGCTCAAGCAATGAGTTTTGATTACACATTTAACTTTTTATCAGCTGCTGTTAAGGGTGTAATTCTCAACTCATTTTCTGTGTTTTGTTTTGGTTTTTTCTCATCCCAGGGTTTTGTGTAGCTGACCCCCACACCTTTGCTGTTTTCAAAGACTTTTTTGTGTCCCTGAGATTACCATACTCAGTCAGACGACATGAGCAACTGGAAATAAAAGCAGTGGTTTACAATTATTTGCCCAACGATCTCCAGGTAGTGTTGTCAACAACTGCTTTACCATACATTCCTGGCTAGCTAAATCTGTAGCTATGCATCGACTCTATGTGAATGACCTGGTCACCTTTCAGTGCCCTCCTACAGCCCAGACATAATGCTCCCATCTCAAAAGCTTTCCCAGGGACACAATCCAGTTCTACTTGCTGATCAAACTTACTGTATAAAACAGATTTTATTTAGCATATTACACAACTGTATTCCTTGCCTTTGGATACGATTTCTTCCCCTTCATTGAACAATCAGTTACCTTTTTTGCTGCCTGGTAATCTAAGCAATACCCAGCTGCTGATATTTCACAAGGTGCTCAAGGTACACAGTGAAGTTATGAGCACACAATCCGACATGTTAGGCACAAAACTCTGTGCGTAAAATGCAAAGCCACTATGCAGTTCTCCATACAGCCACAGTTGTCACTAGGTATAGGACCTCTGTCATCCTAATGATGCTCTTTTTTTTGTTTCTTCCCATCTCTCAGCCAGTTGTTTGACCAGCATTTTCTGAACTGTGTTGGATGGTGTAGAGGGACATATTAAAAATGTATTATTTTTCTTACTTCCCTGTGGTTCAGGGATAGGTCCAAACTACATTGCAAATTCAGTGTAACGAAGAAATACTAGCCAATTTACATTCACAGCACTAGTCAATGGGTCATAGAGCAATTTAGGTTTTAAGGGACCTCTGGAGGTCTCTAATCTCTGCTGCTCAGAGCGGGTCCAGTTAAAGCTGGTTGTTCATGGCCTTGTCCAGTCAGATGTTGAATATCTCCAAGGAGGGAGACTCCACAAACCCTTTGAACAGGCTGTGCCAGCAATCAATCACTTCTTGATGAAAAGGTTTTCCCATTTTATAAATGGAAACCAGTAAATTCAGGACAGCAAAGTGAAAAACGCTGTCTTGCAAAATGGCTTCATTGCTCTTCCTTCTTTAAGCAAAAGTTAGTTCCCTGTTTTACCTGCTTCTAACTTCCCACTCTTATCTAGACATAGTGGAGCTGGAGTTTTTTTCCTGTGCAGTGATGCTCTGATCTCAGGTATTGCCTTGTCCCCACAGGTTACAGTGAAGATGGATGCAGTGAAGGAGCTGTGCACTGCAGAAGCAACAGAGAAGGCTGTGCAGCTGCCACTGGTGGCTAAGGGGAACTCTGCAACACCAGCTTACTTCTCAGTTGTCCCTCTGACTGTGGGAGAAATTCCAATTACTATTACTGCTTTTGACAAGGTTTCTGGGCACAGTGACAGGATTAGGAAGAATCTCAATGTTGTGGTAGGTATAACTAGTTGAGGACAGGCACTTCACAAATACATGCTTCTCCCCAACGTAACACTCACTGTGTGTGAAGCTTTCATGAAGGGAGTGAAATGGCACAAAGATAAGGCTGGAAGCAATCTCAGGAAACCTGTTTTTCAGCAAGCAGTGAGGTATAGGATGTGGAAGAGATTTAACCTTATGTGTACAATGCATATGGAAATGTTTGTTCTCTATAGCAAAGAGGCATCCTTCTACCCATGACATAGCAAAAACTTCATGTAGCCAGTGCTCATCTCATAATCTTTGACTTCCACCTGCTTCATCAACATGTATAAGATGAAGGCAAGCCGGGGTGTACACACAGACTGGGAAAAGAGATGCTGGAAAGCAGTGCCATGGAAAGGGAGCTGAGCCATTGAATATGAGTCAGCAGTGCCCTGGCAGCCAGGAGGGCCAACCCTATCCTGGGGGACATCAGGCACATCACCAGCCGATCGAGGGAGGGGATTGTCCTGTTCTGCCCTGCCTAGGTGTGGCCTCAGCTTGGATGTTATGTTCAGTTTTGGACCTTGAGGGGAAGCCATATGAGGAGTGGCTGAGGTCACTTGGTCTGTTCAGCCTGGAGAAGAGGGGACTGAGGGGAGCCCTTATTGCAGTCACAGCTTTCTCATGAGAGGAAGAGGAGGGTCAGGCACTGATCTCTTCTCTGTGGTGACAGTGACAGGACCTGAGGGAATGGTCTGAAATGTCAGGGGAGGTTTAGGTTGGATGTTAGAAAAAGGTTCTTCACTTTTCACTTCAACAACCAAAGGTTGTTGGGCACTGGAACAGGCTCCCCAGGGAAGTGGTCACAGCACCAAGCGCCTGACAGAATTCAAGAAGCATTTGGACAATACCTCAGGCACTTGGTGTGATTTTTGGGGATGCTTCTGTGCAAGGCTAAGGGTTGGACTTGATGATCCTTATGGGTCCCTTCCAACTCAGCATATTCTGTGATTCTATACAAAAATTCTTTTTCCCTTATGAAGCCAAGATTGAAGATGTCCATGTATCAATATTTTGAGAAGGAAAATACTCTCTGCTAGTAATAAATTTAAACCCTGTTTTATTCCCTCTGGTTAATGGATCTCCATTTTTAATGACTGCATACAGGTAAAAAACCATGATATGTAGATTATTAAATAACTCTCTTTCAAAATTATAAAAAGGAGGACCCTTCTAGAAAAGATAACTTTTCAAGAGCTGACACAGACTTGTTACAGCACCCAAGTCACCCATTGAGGGCTATTTTGCATCCACACAAGAAAGTGCAATTTGTACCATTGTAGGTCAGGATAAGGCATAGGATGTTGAGAACCTGCTGTTGTTACAGATCATGACTTTTTTGGAGATAGACACAGTCTCAGTGTTCAATACTACACTAAAATATGAAAGGTAACTGTAAAAACAGCTTTATTAAAACTGAAATTGTAGGAAGAAGGATGTGTGGAAATCAGAAGGGAAAAGGCTTAATTTTGTCAACAAGATGCACTCAGAACTTTGTGGATTTCAAATTTGAGAAATTTATAAATGTGTGTCCCTCATTGAACTTGACTTGCATGGCTCACAAAGCTTAATTTTAAGCTTCAGTTTAATTTTTTAGGGTTAGTTTTGGCTAAGGGAATTTCATCCAGGGAAATATTTTAATAGCAACACGAAAAGTCAGTAGAATTTATTAGTATTTCAACTGAGAGACTGAAATTATGATTTGAAGCTTGAGTTTTACTTGGACAGAAATCTTATGTCAAAATCACCTATTTGTGCCACCTGCTGGTCTAATGCCAGGATGGAGCTCATGGGGTTTGTGCAGCTTAATTTCAGGTGTGAGTGCTTGCAAACCATCTGACTTTTTTTCTTTCCTTAATTGTGCAGGCAGAAGGTGTTTTACAGAGAGAAGAGAAGACTATTTGCATTAACAGTGGCTGTAAGTTACAGAAAAAAATTCGATACAGATGAAATTTAGAGTAGAAAGAGGGGGCCAATGATGGGTTCAGTGAAATACTTCTTAATGTACAGATATTGCTTTTGTTAACGAGAACTTGTCACAAATAAATTCACCTGGTACCTAGCAAAAGACTTAGGAAAGAAAAGTCATTAAATTCTAAATTTTTTAAATTTATTTATTTTACTTTTTTATTTCAAAGTGACATTCTTTATAAGTCTCTATTTCATTTACTAACGGGTCCTAAACACATTAAAAAGTAGGATTTTTTCAAGCCTAAAATATTGTTAAAGATTGGAAATCAGATAAATTTTTAAAATACTTCTTTCCATAAAATTTCATTTAATATTTCAGTTAACATTTCTGTCATAATTACTGTCAGCTGTGAAATGCTTAAGGAAAATTATGTTCTAAAATTACACTGTATGTTGTTTATGTTTTAAAAGTCTGGATGTAGATCTCTATTCATTATTTATGTGTAATAGCTTCCCATACACTGGACCTGAACAGACCGTCTGATATGGTACCAGGTTCTGATAGTCATGTGTTTGTTAGCCTGAAAGGTAAATGTAATTTTTTGTCAACAATTTCTACAGATGGCAAGGGACAGGCCCCTTTGTGCTGCTTATTCCTGCATGTCAAATATCCGTTCCCTCCTAGTTTTTCTGTTATGACTCAAATTGTCTGTGCTACGTGACCAGGTCATACAACAGAACACCCCCAGGGTTGATCCAATACCTTTTCCTCTTTCTAATTACTCCTTCTTACTTAAATTATGTGTAATAGCTTTATACGATACATCCTCCTCATTGTGTTCAGACTAAAATTATGGGAAGGCCAGGGGTGAAAGGATTCAGCTTTTCTATAAACCTACACTGCTTTTAGGTGTGTAGAAATCTGCTTTAGCTTTTAGAAATAAGGATGCCAGACTCTGATGTATAAGTTCTGGAAGGTTCTGTTTTTCTGAAGAGAAGACACGTATAATCATATAGTCATTTAATCCAATAAGTGTATACATACATATATAGACACACATTATACATATAGTAAAAACATCTGTTAGCAAGTAATTTTATTAGGGATAAATACTTTTTTCCCCAGAAAATGCAAAATAATGCATTTGTGATACAAAGACTTCCATTTTAAATCCCTGTGCTAAAGTACAGGGACGTTTGAATTCATCAAATGATAAAATTGCAGAGAAAAAAAAATGCACAAAATATTTGGCATGATTAATGTACAGTCTTTCTTCCCCTCTGTGGGACGGTCATGTCTGGTTTGACAAGAACATTCTAATCCAAACTCCATGCACCAGTCTTTCCCCCTTTCCTTGCTTCCCTGCCTCCAGTAGCCTCAGGATTCTTTCTCTTTCATGCTCCTTCCTTGTGCCAGCCTCCTTTCTCCAGCTTTCCCAGGGCCTGGCACCTCATCCTTGCTCTTCTGCAGCTTTACAAAGTCTTAGGTAGCTAAAACCAGCATTTAATAGCGAGGAGTATCAGACCATGCTTGAATGTCAACCAATAGTTATTATCACCTTTCTTCATATTACACCACCAGGTTTTAAATATGGTATGGACTATGGCTTGTGTTTTTTTACAACAGGGAATATTATGGATGAGTCTGTTGAAAACTGTCTTAGTCTCACCGGAGTTGAGAAACTTATTCAAGTGCCCAAAGGCTGTGCAGAGCAAACAATGGTCACAATGGCCCCTGCAGTCTACGCTATTGAGTACTTGGATGCCAGTGAGCAATGGGTGAACTTTAACACTGAACGGAAGCAGGAAGCCATTAGCATGATTGAACAAGGTATGCAGAAAAAAAAAAAAAAAAGAAAAAAACCACAAACAAACAAAAAAACCCAAACAAACAAAACCAACCAACCAAACAAACCAGCGCCCAAAGGACAGGATCTTTGTTATTTTGCACTGCATGCACATTGTTGTTACTTGGTGAAGGAGAGACTAAGGAGGTCACAGCCGCAAAGAAATGCCTTTGACAATCTGCAAACAGACATGAGAAACAGAACTTGTGAGGAGGACTTAGGAGACTATTTGCCAACATCTGACAGTGGACGGTATTGACTTTCACCATCCATCCTCTTGCTTGACTAATTTTGAAGTAGAAAGTAAAATCTGAGCTGATTAATGTCAAGTCTTTTCAGAATAAGCAGATAGCAAAGGCCAGTACTTCATTTCCTCCTAATGTAGAAGTTCAAAATGGATAAAGATGAATCATGTCCTAAAAAGACTTATTTCTCCCACAACTCACAGACGGTGCTTAGGATGCCCAGCTCGGATGTAGACATTTCTGTCCATGGCTGTCAAAAGAAGTATCACAAAGGAAATTCCCAGTGCTAATCACGATACTGACACTTTCCCTTCCACACTCCTGTACTCATAATTACATAAGCTAGAACGACTTTAGCAGCCTTTGACCAACCCAGGCAGGGAGTTTCCTTGGGTAGAGGACACCTCCAAGTCTGCTTCTTGAAAAGTCCACTCCAAGATGTGATCCAAAGATAATATTAAATGGCAAAGCCAAGACCACAGTATATGGAAGTGTTCTGGCTCACTAACGTAGAGCCTGCGAGTTGCCAGTGTTGCAGCAAGTACAGCTGATCTGCCTAACTGTAGTAGTGTGCTTATGGCACAAAGCAATACAATGTGCCTGTCTTTGTGATATTCTTATATGTGACACACATCTCTTCAATGAAAAATAAGTATATCAGTAGAGATTAAAAGCATATTAGCAGCTGCTGCATGAAGGTCTTTGCCTATTTATCTAAAGCTGCCTAAAGTGACATGAGATCCTGCTAATGAGTATTTGGTATTATCAGCGTCATTTAGTCCCTATATTATGCTTTTTTGATTCTTATTGAAGTTCATTAGTGCAGAAAATGAGCTGTATGGCTATGATACAGACTTTGTCAGGATAATAACAGTCAAGATCAGAGGCCACAACTCATGATTTCGAAGGCTGTGTATGACCAAATAGACAATGCTTCGCACATCTTTTGATTCAATATGCTATACAGTCAACAGCTTGAAAAGTCATCAATAAGGGGAAATAAGTTTCCTGAGATTAACTACACAGAAAATGCTTTGTAACCATAAGTATCTGTAGTTTTCAGGTTATTCTCATGACTCAATTAAGCCAAAAAAGACAGAGGACCTTTTAAGCCTAGTGGTTTTTCTGTGTCAAAGTCTGCTGACCCAGTAATTTCCTCCTTAATGCATCAGTGAACACCTCCATGAACTCTTCCACTGGTCAATACAGAACATGTTCCTGTTAATACAAGTGAGGTAGGAAAATGCCCAATAAATATGGCTATTCTCTGAAAAGTTATGTTCTCTCCTGTTCATGCAGGTTATACTAGACTGCTTGAGTTTCAGAAGGTGGATGGCTCCTATGGAGCATTTAAAGAAACCCCCAGTAGTGTATGGTAAGTGATTTTTTTTTTTTCCCATGGTTTTATTTTTGGTTTTGGTTTTTTATCTGGTTGGCTTTTTTCCAAGTTACCTTCTAAACCTTTTGATTCATCAGAAGATTTTCTGTGGGGATGGATTTTCAAAATCTGGTGGCATGGTGCTGCCTATATACTTTTATCATGAATAGTCAGCCACAAAATTTCTGAGCATGTTCAGTCCTTGATGAAGGAGATTTCTACTGAGCTACTGATTATTTTGCATTTGCCACAGAGTAGAAATGTTCATGCTTATGGTGAATAATAACTCAATAGGTTCCTGTGAGTGGACTGTATTGAATATGAGTCTGTGTACAAAATCAATATATTTATTTTCCTGTTAATATAGTCTTCTATAAATATATGTCAGCACAAGTTTGGAAAATTTTCGTTTGTGCAGGTTAACTGCATTCATTGTTAAAGTACTCACAAGGTGCAGAGAATACATCAGTGTCCAAGACAATCTCATACTCAACTCGATTTCCTACTTGGTCAATCAACAGCAGGCAGATGGTTCATTCCACGACCATCACCCCGTATTGGACAGGTCAATGCAGGTAGGTAATCCATATTTAGAAGAATCTGTTGCTCATTTAGGGCTCCTAGGGATTGAAAGAAATGTTGTGAGTTATTGAGTAACAAGAAATGTATCTAAAGAAAATAAGTCTGTAATGTAAAATTAATTTGTTAAAAGGTCTTTTATGTCAGATGCACAGTTAGCACTTCACCATCTTTAATCTTTTCATCCAGTCTCTGATAATTTTTCAGCTATGCTTATAGAACCCTTAGAAAATTAATTGTGAGGTCCATATGTTTGGTAAAAATGTAAGCTTTTTATTGCCAAAGACAACAGAACCATAGGATCATAATTTAGTTTTGAAGGGACATCCAGAGGTCATTTAGTCCAAACACTGCTCAAAACAGATCTAGTTAGATCAGACTGTACAGGGTCATGTCCAGGTGAGCCTTGAGTACCTCCCAGCCTCTCTGGGTAATGTTTTCCAGTATCTCACCACTTCTGTTGTGAAAAAAGAAAATGTTAATACTTAAGCAGAATTTTCACTTTCATATCTTAGTCTACACATCCCCTATAACTGTCCAGAAACACAAAATTCTTATACAGTCCATGGACCTAGACTATGAAAATAATGTGCATCTTCCAAAACTCATTGAAATGCAGTTACCTTTGTAGTGACCATATATGAAAAAAACATGTATTAATATTATTAATTATCTGTGTCATATAACTAGTGAGGCTTTCTCTCTCAAATCCAGTGTTACAGTTGATGCAACACTGTTGGGGGGAAAAAACCAAAGAACCCAACAACTGGCCAAAGGGTTTTGATTTTTTTCTGACCCATGTTCATGCTGAGATGATAGTTATTTTCTATTTTGCATATACTTCAACAAATTTCAGGGGGGAAAAAAGCTAATGAGGGGACTATGTTTACTTTATCAAGAAGAGGGATAAGAAATTATCTAGTATTAGTGCATGAATACCTTTATATGAAAAAAGTTCCGTGTTCAAGGAAGTGTATAAAAAGTACCAGAGAAATGAAAAGAAAAAACTCCCTCCCGCCCCCCCCCAGTGCTTGAAAATTGAAGCCATGACTATTTCAATGAGAGATTATAGATTTCAAACTATAAGTTAAATAATTAAATATTTGATTATCAGCTGAAGGACATGGTAGGTTCCTAACTTCTGACACTGTTTAATGCAAGCTAGCTGTCACCATAGAAGATCTACTTTAGACGGATATATTGAGAAAAATTAAAGACTAAAGCTACATGATATGAGGCCAGATGGTTTGCCAAGAAGATCTTTGATGACTTCATGAAAAGTGATTTTCTAAATTGAATCATAAGCATTTATATTTAACTTTTCCTTTTAATGTTTTGTCTTTCAGGGTGGCATTAAGTTAGCAGAAGAGGATTTGGCTATGACAGCCTTTGTAACTATAGCATTGCAACAGACTCTCCTGGTCTACAAGTTACCTGATGTGGTAGGAAGCATGACTCTTTAAATCTGAAGGCTTTTGCACAATGGCATATCCACCCTTCTATCTCCTACAGTACTGTAAATCAGGAGTTTAAAATCTGCTTACATCTGTGGTGTATAGGAAAATATTCCATGGCCTAATGTACAATGCTCTTCGAGCTACACAGTCCATCATCAATGGCTCTAATCACTATACAAAAATAATTACAATTGTCTCAAAAATTGCTATTCTAAATTCCTAGTGTTCTTGCCAGCAGTAAGACTTAGTAGATCTCAGTGATCTTTTCAAATGGATGCATTCTGTTCTCACAGGAACAGGTGATTAGAAGAGCAGTGGATTACATGAAAAATCAGCTTTCAAGAAATACTGACTGCTATTCTACAGTCATCACTGCTTATGCTCTGACACTTGTGCAGTCTGATAGTGAGGAAGCCCAGTTTGTGAAAGAAAAATTGAGGGACTGTTCTGTTTTTGATGCAGGTACTGGTAACCATCCTTAAAAATTCCTTTAGAAAGTGCTTTTCCTAATTGAAACACTGAGAACACTTACATAAACAAAGCATATTCAAGTAAATGAGAAACATTTCATTTTATAGAAACATGTATGTATATGTAATATATTTAATTACTGAAATTACATAATTAAATACATCAATATTGATGTTTTAATATGTAAAATGCATAACTCATATCACTATAAAGTGACACCATAATGAAGTTTGGATCATGATCTTCTCTGATACTGGAAACTGGACAATACCATGGTAAATATTCATTTACATTTTCTGCTCCCCTTGGGGAAAAGAAAAAAAAAATCCAAGCAGAATGAGGAAGAAGAAAATTTCAATGAGGAAATTGGATTTCTGGTCAGGAGTCAAGGGGTCTCTTCCAGCCTATCTGCTTTCAAAGCCCCCCACCAGTCTGGAGCGCATTGTTGCAGCTCCACATGGATGTCACCTCTTACTCCCCCAATATGTGGCTGTGGTGATTGCTGGGTTAGTTGGCTGTGTGGCTGCACTGCCATCTTATTAATTTCTTCCAATACATTTGTTAAATTTCTTGCAATACGTTATGGTTTAATGGCCATAGTTTAAGTATAGGGAATATGGTTGTCCTTATTCAAGGCTGGATTTATGGGTGTAATTAGTACTATTATCTCTCAGGGACCACCAGACACAATGCTACCACTCCATCAGATGGACATCACTGTACAGTGCGATTATTAGACTGTGATGATTGAAAGATTGAAAGTTACGGGTTTCATTTTCCATTATTTTTGCTTCCCAACGGATTTGTTCCACTCACAACACCGTCTGTGTCTTGTGGTCCCTCAGTACTATGGCATGAAACACCTACTTTGTAGAACAGCAGTGATTTTTTGGCAAATGTCCCTATGAAGGGGATTCAAGACTGAGTTATTCTTGCAGCAAAGCAGCAGCGCTACTGGGGAAATGGGAACGACGCAGTCTCGGTGGAAACCACGGCCTACGCACTGCTTCAAACGTTGCTCCTGAAAGACATGGAATACACAAGGCCTATTGCAACGTGGTTGACAGAAAGAAGAAACTATGGTGGAGGGTACTGCTCTACACAGGTGCCTGACCATCAGTTCAGGAGGAGTTCTAGGGGGATGGGAAGAAAACAGAAGCCTCATACAGACTTTTTCATTTAGATTTGAAAACACTGTAACAGTTAATCCTCAACTTCTTTGATGCATGAAGCACTAAAGATTTTGGCTCATTAATAAACAAGGAGCCAAAATAAAATGGTTAAAAGCTAGCAAACAAGATTCTTTGTCTTCATGAAGACTTATGATAATCTAAGATCAGAACTCCAGTGGTTTTACAATTTTAGTGCTAAAAGAAGAAGCTGGGAAATAGGATTAATGGTTTGTGCAGTAGCAACAGACAACAAAATGCATAAAATTGAGTAGTCCAAGGGGACTGATAATGTCATCCTACATGTTGAAACAATATGGCATAATTATTAGGGTTTTTGAACTTCTTTCTCACCTAGGACACAGTGGTGGCCTTAGAAGCTCTGTCAGCATACAGCATAGAGACATTGAACACTGCTTCGACTGATCTGACTGTCAATTTGGGAACACCTGGAAGACAAAATGACTACCGCATTGTTCTGACTGATACTGATGAAGAGTTTCAGAAGCAGATACAGGTACACAACAATCCATTGTGTCAAATTTTTTTTTCTTTAAATGGGAGAAACTGGATTATCTGGTCTGGGTTTGCTCATGTTAAGCAACCATGATGTGGCTGTCTTATAACACCTTTAAATAATTTAACCTGTAAAACAACAGAATCTTTTTAAAGAAAAAAAAAACACAAAAAACGCAGGTGCTCAGCAGCACACTTTGGAGATGCTTTCTCCTGCCTCTTCAAGGATTTTGGTTACATGAATCTCCCCCAATAGTGAAGAGGGGATCAGATCTGGCTAGGGAATGAGCAAGAAAGGGAATATTCTGATCTTCAGTGTGCTGGGAACCGCAAAAATATCAAATCCAGGCTACAGAGGGGAGAGTGAAGTTGATAAAATATGTCTATTGTGTCCTAAACAGCAGAGTGAGATGCACCAGCTTAGCTCATTCAAAATCTTATGAGACTTGAGATCTTATAACTCCATAGCTAAAAGTTTTCTCTACCCCAATTTGGAGCAGTAAAGGCAAGATGACAGGAAAACCACAGATCAAATGCTAAGCACAGGCTAAGTATTTTTTCCCCCTTGGTTTGCAGTTTGAACTTGGGAGAAAACTTGAAGTATCTGTACACGGCAGAGGAAATGGGACGATGAGTGTAAGTTGCAAATTCAAAATCCAGAGTCTATCTGGAATTCTTTTAATCCCTTTTTGAAAACTGAGTGAAAAATTACTTGCCATGACCTCAACCTTTGTGTTCCTACATTCAAATTTCTGAAACTCACGGTCTAAAGTATGGACAGTCAATTTTTGCTGCCTTTCAGTTTATTAAACCTATGAAATGTCAATGCTGATAGAGGCAGCTGGAGTTTGAAAGACCTTTTGTGATTGTGAATGGAAAGTTACCTCAAAGGGATCTCACACCATTTGTGAACTGCACAGGTTTATACCCATGACAGTCCTCTGTGACCATTCTGAGCCTCTGGGAAACTGGGCTTTCTCTCCACACTTCTGTGTCCCATCAACATTTGTTCAAGTCCTGGATTAATAAATCCCTTTTCATTTAAGTGATATTTTTACTGACTTTTTGTTTGTGTGTTCATCTTAGATATTAAAGATGTACTGGTCTTCTGAGCTGAAGAACAATACCTGCAATGACTTGAGTTTGACAGTGGAAATGGAAGGAAGCATTAAGTACTCTGGTGAGTGAAAAGGGCAGTGCTTGGGTCTCAAAGGTGACACATTTGGCCAGCTGCTAGTGGTAATTTACTGCTTTCCAGCTACAGAAAGTGGGAACAAATAAATGAAATAAGGAAAAATAGAAGTCCCTGAACTCTCCCTAGCTATTATTTCATCTAGTTTATTATTATTTTTAAATATTATAGTGACTATCAGAGTGACTGTAGGTGCAGCAGGTACTTAACAATTACACAGGTACTATTAGAGACTCGTCTTGAAGAACATGAGGTGAACTCCCTTCACAGAAGGTAAAGGGCAGCTCAGTTCCCTGGCTAAAAAGCAACCTACCATGTGGCCTTAAAACTCTTCGAGGCAGATCTGTCATAGGTTTTTCATATGAGCAATAACGTGTTTTCCATCCCCTGAAGTATATATTCATCATCTTCTCTGCCTTTGGCTGCATTTTTTTTCTGTTTGAATAGTTAACTTTTGGAGGGAAGGATTGTCCTTTACAAATTTAAGCATAGCTTAAACTCCATACTTAGCTAGATTTGTTGGTTATTCTTACTCTGGTATTCTCTAAAATTCTAAATTTGAATTAGCTGGAAATACTGAGATGGTGTACAGCAAACTTCTATAAAACCCACAGTGATGGCATGACTTGTAACTGATATTTATCATTACACCGAAAGGAGCCAAATTACCAGGTCCTCAGGCAAATTTATGCGTGGCTGATCATATCTCTCGCCTCCAGAAGCTGAATACTCTGATGAAAATGAAGAGGAGGACTTGATTGCTGCAGAAAACAGCACATTTGAGGGCCTTTCTAGCATAGAGTTGTTTGATATCCACAGCAGAAGGAAAAGGGATGTGATCACTCCCAGTAGAGCAGAATCACTGCAGTACAAAGTCTGTGTCAGGTATGTCTGTGAGATCAGCTCTTCATTTGTAATGCTCCTTGGTCACCCTCTTCATATCCACAAGCTCAGCATCCAACATGGTGATCTCCTGTGAGTTTGAATACACTATGAGTCTGAGTCCTCTCTCCCACGGCAGGAGAAAAGATTTCCATACAATTATGGTGTTTACATTGTTTACATATTCTTCAGATGTCTACTGCACATTCTGCCCCATCAAACTTTGGGGAGACTCTAAAGCACCTGTCAGGCTAATAATTTGAAAGAAATTTTTATTTAACAAAGTAAATACTACTGGAATACAGTAGCAACACATTTACAGAGTTTCTGGAAAGATGCTGTTCCTTCCTGGCCTTATAAAAAAGAAAATATGTTTACTGCTATCTGAGAGAGCAGGGGAGGAAGATAGGATATCTTGTTGTGACATGTCAAGAAGCTGGCAAGGGCAGAGATAGTAAGAAAGAAATTCTCCCATTCAGAATAACTCTGAAACACCTGTCTTTGCTCTTGCTTATGGTCTGGCATGGGTCTCAGAAGCACAAAGTGGTGGCTATTCTGGATTTCCCTTCTAGAGAGGTGTAAGGTGGCAGAAGCAGGTTTCATTCCCCAGTAGAATTTCATTTTTCCATTGACTTTTGGCAAAGCCTTGAAGACAGAGGTTTTATCCCCCTTCCCAGACAATGGCATGAACAATGGCAATGGAGGACTGAAGTTACCCTAATTCCCAAGTTTCACTCTCTCTCATTAAACATGTATTCATTGAATTGTGTACTGGCCAAAGCATCATTTTCCCCACTAATTACTATGTAACATTTATCAACTATCAGACCCACTGTTTCACAGCTCACTGTTGAGTGTTAGGGTGAGGCTTAAACAATAATATGAAGCTCCCTTTGTTGTGGTCAAGATGGGATTAAAACTGAAAGCACAAACTACATCACAATTCTTCCCTACACTGTGGTACATCCCTTATGGGAAAGGAGGGTGCCAAAATAAAAAGTTCTGAAGTTCAGAAAGCCTCTATGAGAAGCTCAGGCAGGACACTTGGGTTTTGAATGGCCATTTGACCTGTTGAGATGACTAATTTTGCCTCATGACTCCTAATGAAGTAGGCAGTTAATTTGCGAATTAAAATCCACTTAGGAAAGTTAAATTAAGCAGAATGTTTTGTTTCACCATTAGCAAGCCTGAAGAGCCAAACTCTTCAAAGCAAGCTGGCTGTTCAGTGCAGATGTTCACTGCTGTCTGTCTCCCTTATAAAGGTCCACAGGTTCCAAAGCACCAAAGATGTCCCTGGTTGATCTCACTCTGCTGAGTGGCTTGGAGCCTGACACAAAGGATCTCGAACAGGTTAAAAACACAGTTTTCTGTGCAATATTTTATAGGTCCTTTAGAAAACTTGTCTTTCAAAATCTTTCAAAAGTCCACACAATAAACAGGTGAAAACAGATTTTGGATAGGTAGATTTTCATTATTCTTGTTCTGATAAAATATTTGATGAATATATACAACAAATGTAAAGTTTGTGGTGAACAGCATTCAGCCTTTTTAGTCCCCTGTAAGAGAAATTAGGGCAAAGCTCAGCAGGACACTAAAACACGTGCCTGTCCTTAATACATATTGCTGTCCCCACTGGCACTGTTGTCCTGCAACACGCCAGGACAGTGCACCCTGTGCTTGCAGGGGGTACATCTTCTAGAGATCATTGATGGCAGGACACGGTGACAAGGAGATGGGGGAGCACGGCACTTTAAAAATGTGGCTACAGAGTTTTGGGTTCTGGAACCTGGTTTATTGAGGGAGATTTGTCCAGTTTCATGCTCTCAGGGACTGTCTTCTTAAGGGGGGAAGTAAGAGGGCAAAACAAAGCAAACAGCTGAACAAAGCAAACCAGTATATAGAGGGTGTAGCAAAGGTATTCCTAGTCTACCAGGGTTTTGTTCTGATTTGTGTGTTTCTTTGTTTTCCTGCAGTTGGTGACAGCTTCAGACCAGTACATTCAGCACTATGAGTACAAAGGAGGAAAGGTTTTGCTCTACTTTGGTGAGGTAAATCAAACCCAATGATTTTCTAATCCTCGCCATCTCAGATAGCTTATAGACTTTTTTTAAAGCTAATGATTATATTTTTCACACTACATTACCTTTTTGTAATTTTTGTTATCTATTATTATTGTATGGGTGGGTTTTTTTAATATTAGACAATAGATAAATGAAAAACTGTAAATGTTATTATTACTATGACTGTCCTAGATAATTTCTTCATTTAACATATGTCAAAATCTGTCTCTGACCTTAGCAGTTTATTAAAGAAAGCCTATATACTTGTGGCCACTGGCAAAAGAGAACATATTTAACACCCATTACTCCTGTGCAAGGCGGCTTTAGGCAAAAGCTGAAAAGTAAACCCCAAAGAAGCAATGATGTGAGTCCAGATCAGACAATTGCAGGCAGAGAAGACCTGCACACATCTTACATAAACTACTTTTATCAGTCTTAGCTCGGGCACAAAATCTCCCAGTAAAATCATGAAAGGAAAAGTCTTCTTCAAGTTGTCGGTACAGATACCAGTATTGGCTCACCTATGCCATCAGAAACAAGTGTTCAACAACTAGCACAGGCACAAATGAAAAAGGAATTGACTGAGGAGAGAGTGCTAGTTTTCTCATCAAAACTATTGTTCCTTTTTCATCCAGCTCACAAGTGGACCAGACCCGGATTGTATATCATTTGGGGCAAAGCAAATCAATCCCATGGGCTTGGTTCAGCCAGCAAGTGCCATCCTTTATGATTTTTACAATCCTGGTAAGGGCACAGAAAAATGACGCATAACTGCTTGAAAGACAGACCCTCAAAAAAACCCCTCCAGTCTATATAAAATTGATTTTGATGTAGTGTGTGAAACCACATAATGTTATCTAGTGATAAAATAACCTACTTTGCATACTGTCTTCCACATCATGGCTTAAGATTATCTAAATAGAGATCTTCTCAGGAAGGTCCACTATTGCAAGTGGAATGAAAAATGAACTTTTACACTTACGGATTTTTAAATCAGGTTTCCTGAGTTCTTGTTTCTTCTGGTGATTTTAAGCATGTTTCACGCACATTTTGGTTTCAGTTAGGCTGTCTAAGATAAACAACCTTAGAGGTTTGATTTATATACTGTGCTTGCTTGGAAAGTCAGTCTTGTTCCCCATTCAAAGAAGGTTAAATGCAAATCATCCCCATTTGCTAGAGTTATGCAAACAATATTTGAAAATTAGGTGAAAGTAGACTTTGCCTAAACTGAGGAGTCCAAGCCTGTTTACACTGACTGTAAACCACTAACTATTGTGATCCTATCTTCTGAAACAGCGCAGTGCCCACTGTCTCATGGTCTCTTGATTTTTAAGATGGATGTTTTTCACAGAGAACAATAAAAAGGGCAGGGGGGTGGGGAGGGAGGGAAGAGTGCAACTTAAAAAAAAATGCCCCAAAAAATGTACCCAAACTGAACAAAAAAACCCGCAAGACAAGGTGATCCCTGTACTCTAGGTACATACTATAGCCTAAGCTATAGGTCTTTGTGGACTGCTGATGTGTGTTCCATCCTTTGGTGCCCTCCTTTCCCTGGACCAGGGAGAAAAGTTGGGCTGCAGATGTAGATTCTACTGTATAGGCTTTTACACCTGAGCTCTGTTTTGTTTCTTCTCCACAGACAGAAAGTGCAGTGTATTCTACAGTGCTCCCAAGCACAGTGCCATGCTTTCAAAGGTGTGCCGTGCCAATGTTTGCCAGTGTGCAGAAGGTAAGGAATGACTACGTAGGCAAGTCTAAAAGAAGATAGATACTTCTGGGAACCATTAATGTGGGAATTGTTAAGTCCAGAAAGGACCATTACAATTATCCTAATACATAACATAGGACACAGTGCATCCTCTAGTATGTTCAGTATCAAATTGAAATTGTTCTTTTGATAGCTGAATGGATTATATATATAAATATATATATGTGCATGCATACGTAAAAACCCTTTATCACACCTCTAAGAAAGTTGTTCTGCCATTTTATTCTCTGTTATATTGTTGTGTGAGAGTGTATGTGTAAACTATACTATCTACATGTACATGTCTACAGACACAGACATATCACTTATTTTCTTCACTCCAGGTCCCTGCCCAAGACAAAGATCAACTTTCAGTAAAGCTTTAACAAAAACTACACGCTTCAATTTTGTCTGCTACCAACCTACTGCAGATTATGGTAAGACATGACAGACTGTCAACTTAGTTTAAATATAGTTCTTTTTCATAAGGATAAATTTGGTTTTTTGATGCCCAGACCTCTCCTGCATTGAGTAGGATTTCTCTATGTGGTCTAGTGGCTAAGGAAATGGAATGAAGGCATGTGTTTTTGTAGCCATCAGAGGGGTGAAATGGAAAGTAAAGGCCTTGGAAAGATATACGGGATGATGGGGGAAGGAAGGATGGACAACATTATGTTACAGAGTTTAGAGAAAAACCATGGTGTGAATATCACCTTCCCCTGCATCCCTCATGTTACAGGATGTAGATAAAGAATAGGCTTTACATAGCATGCCATAGCTCAGCAGCTCCTCTTGCAGAGCTAGATGAATATTTTCTCCTTTGTTAATTTGCCTTTCTGACCTCTTCTTTGGATGGAAAATTGGAAGAGCTACTGAAGGAAAACTGGTTCAGCAGCTTTGGTAAGTTAGATGCTAACAGTAGGATGGGAATAAGAATGAAAAGCTAACCATACAGGAGCTTCCTTGAAAAAAATGCAAAAAAGGAATGCAAATCTAGAAGGTCTGGATTAATACCTGAGCTTCTAAAAGCATATTAAGTGCTATCCTGTTGTCTTTCATACTCCCATGATTTGTGAATTGATGGTACACTGGGCTCTGTATAGACGCTTCCTAAAAGCGTACCTATTTTTCAGTCTTTGGATGCAATTTCATGTTTCCATCTGGTGTCTGTTGCAGCGTACAAGGTGGAGATCCTCAACAGTACAAAGAAGAATGTTTTTGATTACTATGAGGCCAAAATCCACAGAATCCTTAAAGCCAGTAAGTGTCAAAATGTTGGATTCATTTCATTCACCTGTAGGAAAACTAGGTTGATTGAATGTTAGGCCGTATGAGCCATGCAGATACTGTATTTTGCTGCAGAAAGTAGGATCAGATGCACTTCTACACTAGGCTTTCAAGAAGTCTAATTTATTGCAAGATTTGGTGTAGCTGTCTAATTGTTAGGTTCGGCTCAGGGACAGTTTTTTTGGTTCACTTTGTACATGATTGCACATTGTGCAATCCCAAGGCACGTGAGCTTCATCCTTTCAGATGAAACTAAACTAAAAGACACACTCTAGCTGCACTGAGTCTTTCTGTGGGAAAGTTTCATTAATGTCTTTAGAATACCTACAGGATTTAAAGGATTTAAAGCTCTGGGTCCCAATGCATTTGTACTCACAACTTGCAGGTAAGCACTGGAAAGATTTTGTTTCTCGGTAGCTGAGAGAAACACCCTTTGAATGTGAAGCTGAAGGGAAAAGATGTCTTCTCCCATTCTCACATACTTCAGTGAAGCCATGATGATAAAGAAAAAGCAAGGTGTTGCAGCCAAATCAGCTTGAGACTGAACTAGAGTTGTTATCTTCTATGTTCTCTGTGGCTCGTTTGAGTGAGGTTGGCCTATGTTGCCGTCACCAAGGGTGGGTGAGAATTCATAGGGTGAAATCTCATTCCCTTGGTACCTGTCATTATTTGAGTATCAATCTTTGAAATAAAGATTCAGAAGACAGATGGAAAAACTTATTTGTGCTTGGGAGTCAGCAAAAGAGAATTTTTCAGATGTGTGGTTCTCAGATTACCTTGATTAATAATAGAATTAGTGCACGTGTTTTGGATAGCTCATATTTATGAATCCTTTAGGAGTCCTCTTAGAGGAAGAGTATAGCCTGTGCAAAATAGCACAGAATCTGTTTTTAACTCTTCTTTTTTTTTTTTTTCCACCCCCAGATTTTTGGTTCCTATTATAGATTTTTAAAAGTAATTGTTTTCCTTACCTTCTGCTTGGAAGATTTGGAACATTATATTTTAATTAATTTTTTTAATTGGAGATTTAGAATTGAAAATTATGTAATAACCCGTTAAGGTAACAACTGAAATGCTTACAATTGCCACAGTCTCTATTGCATTAGGCCATTTATGAAGTATATGAACATAGAAACACCTTAGTAAGTTATGCCCAATGAACCTGAGGTATAAAATTATAATTTTCTCAAGTAGTTCTGATCCATTTCTGCATTCCATGAACAAAATGAAAATTCAGTACACCATGTAGCATGGGATCAACAAAAAGGTTTTGGTTTATACGAGAAAACCTACAACACTTATTATTCTTTGGAAAACTGTAGATGTATAAGTACTATTTGAAAAATCAATGTAAGTTTTACCAAGGAAGTAGATAAGGTTTTTAAAGCTAGGTTGTGCAGTCCCTGTCAAATTCTCTGAAATCTTACTAATGTTGAAATATTCTCCTTCAGGTTTTTATTCTATTTTTAGGAGTTTATTTTGAATACTAGACTTTCCATACTTGTAATATAATACTTTATAGAGCAGAAGCTGCACAAGTTTCTGTTGATAGAAAGACTGTGGTGCATTACCTGTAATTTAAGCTGGTTTGATATTGAATTTATCACCAGAACATTTCAAAATATAGTCAGAAAGAGAGTAAGCAAGTAGAATATTGCAGTTATTTGCGGTTTTTTCCAAATGGACTTCGAAAACTGTTGTTCTAGTTAAACAACACAATACCTTCATGACCTGAGATTGGTCTGATGAATAAGCATCTTTCCAGCTCTCATGTCATTGCCGTACCAGAGCAATTATCTTGTCTGCCTTTGATGCTCACTTCTGTAGTGGGCAGTGCAGTTCTGAACGAATAATCTTCTGGACCAGGATCCAAAGCAGAATCTTCTAAATTATTCTAATATGGATATCACCAGGAGCATGTCCTATGTATCAGATTAGAGGGAATAGCATAAAGGCTACATCGGTGAAGTTCAGGTCAAATGTACTAAGGAGAGTGAGATTTTAATACTGTCTGCTGCATTGTTGAGCCACAAGATATTTGAATTTAGTACGTTAGCTTTTAAGACAACTCTGAGCCTGAGAAATCTGAAACAATAGGCAGCACATTTTCTATTTTCCTTGGCTTTTCCTTAAATCTCTGAGATTTAAGCAAACTCCATAAAGTCTGAAAAGTCCTAAGGTCTATAGGAAAACAGTTCCTTCAGTAACTACTGCAGAGGGCAAGACAACCAGCTAAGGCAAAAGTGGCTTACTTTTTGTCAGATAATGCTAAGGGAAACATATCCTACAAAAGCATGGCCATTTATCCCCATGTCAAGCTACAATTCCCAAGTGAAATATTACTTTGTCTTAGCAGTGGGACAAATGATCCCAAAAGGTTATGACCTGTGGGCTACAGTTCTACTCTTTATTAGAAAAGGTCTGGGATTTTCTTTTCTTGTCCTGCAGCTGATGATGAAAGCATCCAAGTGGGCGCCTACCGACA
Organism: Pachyramphus minor; assembly: GCA_013397135.1. Taxonomy (NCBI): domain Eukaryota; kingdom Metazoa; phylum Chordata; class Aves; order Passeriformes; family Tyrannidae; genus Pachyramphus; species Pachyramphus minor. The sequence goes on from VYXB01000990.1 coordinate 258,993, forward strand.
GTTCCTAACACGCTCCGCGTGCAAGTTAAACATGGTCCCTGGCAAACAGTACCTCCTCATGGGGAAAGATGGGGAAACAGTCGATTGCAACAACAAGTAAGTGCAATGGTTTCTGAGCAGCAGCAGCTGCTACCACGCACCATAAATCCAGAGGATAATCACAATCTATTAAAATACCTCCAGAAAACAAAGGCAGGACGAAAGTTCTCAGAGACTAATTCTGCTGAATATACTAAAAAGCAAAGAGTTCCAATCCATAGGCAAAAGGGATTGTGGGAAACAGCTGAGCCACCCAAATCTATCGGCTCGTGTATCTGTGCAAAGCCTGATTCCCAGGCTTCTCAGAATTAAGTCTGGCCTTGACCCCATTGGGTTAAAAACTCACAGCTGGAAAAGAAGAATGGGAAAAGCTACACGATCCACCTACTGCAGATGCCTTAAAGAAGTCCTGTATTTGCAAAAGAAATAAGAAGAACCATGATTGAGAGCAGCCCCAAAAGTTGCTGTTGCGTCATGCATGTAAATAGCATGTTCTTCTCATTTCCCATTGTCACTCTTTAATAAAAAAAGACAATTTATTTGAGTAGGACTTTAGTCTGACACTATCAAGTACTCAGGGAGGAAGGTATCTTAAGCATTTCATTTCCCTTCATGGAAGTGGAGAAAGGTAGTGCCTCTGAAAGCTTCTAGGGGGGAGACCTTCATCAAATTGTGAGTGCCACTTCCTAAAACCTTAAAAAGTCCCACCCCCATCTCTATATGACACCAAAGTGAGTGTCTAAGTCGGGGGCCTTGTTCAGCAGAAGCCTGCTAAAGACTGGGGTCTCCTAGAATGGGTGTAACCTCTAAAGTCTTCTCCAGTCCAGTTGTAAAATACTCAAAGTAACATGGCTTCTCAGTACAAAAAATGATGAAACATTTTGGGACACTGTTGAAACTAAACTGCCCCTCACTGTGTCCCATTGATGTGCACTGGGGCCTATTATGCCACTCTGGAAAGCTCTAATAGAAACTTAGCCCAAGCTTATCTGACACACTCAAAACACCAGTACAGCCAGGTTTGCCCCAGCTTGGCACAGACACTTCCCAAAATTTATTCAAAGCTCAGTTAAACTGCTGGTAAAACTAAGTTTCAGGCAAGTTTCTTAGCTAGAATAACTCTTGATCTCAGAGATACCTCAGTGGAGGGATGCAGCATCTCAGGGATTATGCTTTCCCATTGCTCCATGTCAGGAATAATGACTCATCTTCTTTATCTGTCCCATTTTCACTCAGGATGCAGTACTTCCTTGATGCACAAGCCTGGGTAGAGAAAATTCCAGGCACCAATGAGTGCCGCAGCACCCTGCATCGGCAAAGCTGTGCTCACCTGCAGGACTTCCTGAACATGTCTGACAGCCTGTGCCTCCTCTGATTGCCACATCCTACCCATGTGACTGCAGTGCGCCCCCTTCCCGAATTTTTTCTGCAAAGAATGTGCACCCAAGTGGCACCTGAAACGTTGCAGGGCTGCTTCCACTGCTGTTTTGCTCTCTGGAGTATTCCTCATATATTTGTGTGTGGGAGTAATACAATAAAAATTGCAGTTACTCTACTAATTATTGTGTTTATTGTACCTGACACTTGCAAAGAGAGAGTAGGAATTCCTGTCTTCCTGACCCATTATGTAACAGTGCAATTATCCTGTGGAGGGTCAAATGAAAAAACCTTGTGCTCGAGAGCTGATTAATTCCTGCCTCCCAGGAAAAAGAGTTTGAGAAATTTCCATGGGTCAGAAAGAAGATTGGACATTCCTGGGCTTACCAAATACAGCCTGTGTTACACTGCTGCTGAAAGAGATGCTATCACACATTGACTAGTTTCTGGGTCTAACTGTGAGTCCTGATGTAGTGAAACAAATGACCCCACTCGTACCACAGCAGGATTCCCATACACACACCTGAAGCTGGAAGAGGAGCTGGCCAACTTAGGGACAGGTAACTGGACTAGATAGATCCTGTGCCTGACTCAGGAGACCTGCACAAGTTAGTTAGGGCTGGCAGCTCACTGAGAGCATGGAATTGCTTTTAATTGCACTCTGTGGTCATGTCTTTCAAGTTTGGTTTGGTTTGATTTTTTTTTAATTTAATCAATTTGCATTACTTAAAAAACCCCCACAAAACAGAACAACTGTCAGAACCTATGGTTGCATTTTCCTAAAGCTTTGCTGCTTCTGGGGCTCTGAATACAGCTGTGTAGTGGAGATGCAATATTTGAAAGGGAAAGGTGGGGGATTCACTACTGCAGTTAAAATAGGCTCTATATCACTTTTGGGGCTTCCACAAATATCAAACTCAGCTGACAATGAAAAATTATTCCAAAACTCAAAACTTCTCTTTTCTTAGGATAAGAAAAAATCTGTAGAATGTGTTTTGATAACACTGATAAGCAGATGACTCGCAAATACAGGTTTTACTATTTAGTTTGCCAGAAAAATGATGTTTGGCAATCATATCTGAAGCAGAGAAAAGCTGCAAAAAAAAGCTGTGTTTGCTGAATGGGTCAGCATCCTCAGATGCTCATACCACCGTCTATCTACCACATTGCCAGCAGCTACTGAGCACAAACATTTGCTACCCAGACTACTTGTGCTACACTGAAGTAAAAATAAAAGGGCCTGTATCAAAGATATGATAAGTAGGAGGTCCATGCTGATGTAGTTAATTTGGAGTCAAATGACTCCACTGACGGGAGGGGCAGCAGTGAGCCTTGTATGGACAAGACATTATATGGCAAAAGCACCTACCAGAACAGCTCTATCATGAGAGCTTTCAGATTCACAGCAGACAGCTCATTGCCATGTGCTTGCACTGGGAGATGCCCAGTTATTTTTGAAGGCTGCAAACTCAAATTTAGTGTCAGCTGAACATGAACATCAGCAACGTCCTCTTCTCAGCTGCCAGGATTTATACAGATGGAGGATGGGAAGGCTCATTTTATGAAAACTTGCATCACTGCTTCATGATATGTGAAAAGGAGGATAAGAAACCTACTGAAGGTTTAAGAAGGATGCTTAAATTAACAGAGGACCTTGAGGTTTACTTTCACATTTAGGAAATACGACTGTAATACCTGGTCATATATTCTCTTTCTTTTATTACAGAGCTCAAATAAATGTCAGTGATATGGCAAAATACAGCTGAGGTTAGTAAAGCAAGTACTAATTTTTACTAATGCAAGATAAAGAATAGCTTGTTCCACTGACATACCAATTACACAGTAATTCCACTAATATTTATGAAAAGATACCTCTAAGGTTAAGAGCGAAATCCTTCTTTTCCACTTCACAGGACTTGAGTTAAATGCCAGTATCTGACCCTTCTGCTGTATGAAGTACATCAACAGCTCAGAGGTTCCTGCTTAGCAGACAAACACCAAGTAATTGCTCCACTCAAGACTCTGTGAAGTGTGGTGAAAGCATCATTAAACTCTTATATTAGGTCTAGCATGCATTTTACATATTTTCTTCCATTTTATTTGAAGATGAGCTAAGCTGAAACTGCTTAGTGTCTGAACTTCGCAAATGCAGATGCATATGTGGGAGCTGTGTAGGATTATTAAACTAATTTTACTCCTATTTTTGGGACAGAGGACCCAGGCATGCTTAGACTTTAACTCTGGCCATCTGGAACCCCTGGCTTCTTGAGGAAGCCTTTAAATATCTCTGGCTAAGGAGCTACCATAGAACTCTATCATAGTTTCCATATATAGACCATAGTCTCTATCCCCCTCTACTTTTCTGCCCCAAACTCCCAAGCATATTCACAGGGACAGGGAAGACAATGGTGGAATTATTCTCTGCTGCCAAGGTTGTTAATGCTTGCAGGTAACGCAGATGAAGACCTGCTGGAGACTCAGACAGCACCATGGAGGCCTGCTTGAGAGCTCTAGAAGCATTCATTTCTCCTTCTGCTGCTACAACCTACAAAGGAAGAGAAATGGAAATGTCATGGTGACACTGCCCTTAGTGAGGAAAACCCACCTTTACAATGAGAAAACAAACAAGCACTTGGATGCCTGGAACACAAGGACAAGAGGAAATGGCCTCAAGTTGCCCCAGGTTTAGATTGGATATAGGAAAGCAGTTAGGTTGTCAAGCAGTAGAACAGGATGCTGGGAAGTGGTGGAGTCACCAACCCAGGAGATATTAATAGACATGTAGATGTGGTGCTTATGGAGATAGTTTAGTGGTAGACCTGGCAGTGCTGGGTTAATGGTTGGACTCAATGATCTTAGAGGTCTTTTCCAATCCAAACAATTCTATGGTTTTATGACAAGGAGACAAGTGCTTGGGGATAGACATTGCTGTGGGTCTCACCTTAGCTCTTGTCTTTCGAGCAGCCTCTGCTTCAGCTGCCATTGCTCTCTGCATGGCCACAGGAATCCTGACATCTTTGATCTCCACGCGGGCCACTTTGACTCCCCACTGCTCCGTGGCACTGTTTAGGATAGCCTTAGGGATAAACACACAACACACCACAAAGAGCATATGAGAAAGCCACATGACATACCCTGCTACTTGGACAGAAGGGCAGGCAGCATGCAAACCTGGACAGCAGAATGATAGACCATCCAGGGGCATGAGCATCCAGCACGGTGTGCGTATGGTGGGTACCACAGCCTTATGAAACACTTGCTGAGCAACACCAGTGTCACCGGTGTGGCTTCTCTATTGCCTCCTAAATTATGATCCCCACGTTTCTCTACTGCCTCCTAAATTATGATCCCAATGCTTTAGTTGGGCACTTACTTACCAAACTTCTCCCTTTTCCAAAGAAATACTACAACAACTTCCTTAGCAGCACAACACTTTAAAAGCACGTAAAAGTACACTATGGGTGAAAGACACAGTGCAGCCCTGCAGCACTGACACAATCTTCTGTGCTCTGGCTCCAGGGCGCTCCTGCAATTCATGCCACCACCGTGACCCTGGCTCTGCCCAAGGCCATTCTTCTGGCTGGAGAGGGTTAGAGTCTCTCTTTGATTTGACTAGGCCTCATCTCTGACTGAAAATAGTAAATCAGGTGTTTGATTTCTTCTCTTCTCCCTCCTTGGCTGCCAAATAAAGAAAGGGAAAAAATGGCATTTTAAAGCATAAAACAATTTGTTCTGTACTCTTAGTTGTAATGACAGAAGATACAAGGCTTGCCTCAATCAAAGGTCTGCTCAAGATAGAGCTTCCCATGAGCAGCAAACATTTCTCTATGCTTGCAGCGGCCTCTGTTCAAGACTAAACTGATTTATTTAGGTCACTGAATAATTTTAAAATCTTAATTGCTTTTTGATAGGACATAACTCTGTTACAAGAACCTGGGGAAATACCTTTAGAATAACTCTTCCTGACTAAGCAATGAGATGTGTAATTGAAAAAGTAATAAAGGGAAATATTATTATCATTGTTGAAAAAAGAAAGAGATAGTATTTCTAATTTGCTACTCCCCAGAACACCTCTCCCTTGTCAGTGCTTGTCAGTGAATTTTGAGAGACAGATTTACCTGGATACTGTGTGCAGTCTCCTCACGACCTGCCAGCAGCTGAGCCAAGCTCTGTGTACACAGAACATTTCTCAGGGTTGTCTGTGCCAAAAGCAAGGTCGCTGAGTGAACATCAGTGATGTTAGCAACGGCACTGACAGCACTGTAGATCCTGTAGTACACAACCCCATCAACTTGGACAGTAACAGCATCTTTCGTGAGAATCTGCATTTGAGAAATGTAAAGAACTAGAGAAGGATCCAATAACACATCCTTTGCCTAGGAAGGAAAATTATTTTTTTTTACCCCTTAGTGAGGCAAAGGCCCTGATAATTCAAAGAAACTAAGAATTTCTTTTGATTTCCTTGTCATTACCCTGAGGAATTACTTCAAGACAGCTCTCCAGCGCCACCAATATTTAAACTGGGGCAAAATGCTGTACATAGCCTCTAAACTACAATTTCAATAGTAAGTGAATCTCATAACTTGAACTAATTTCTTCTTCAATAACACATGATGGCCATCCTCTTCCTTTCTTGTAGAAAGGATCATTAATGATTTTATAGATTACATGCTAGTAGATCTGTGCTGCTTCCTCTAAACAATGTAACAAACGTCAGCAAATTGAAACAAAAATGAAAAGTGAAAAGAATTGTGAGAAGCAACTGAAAAAAATATTAAAGCATTCATAGAAGTGCTGTGTCATCTTTTGCCAGACAAGTTCTCTGTGGCTCAGCAGGCAGCTGGCCTCAGCAGAGCACTGATGATGCTCCACTATCTCTTCTCTCCTCAGCATCTTTTGCCTGCAAGCAAATGCATCACAGAAGCCCTGCCAACTGCTGCAGAAGCCTTGCCAAAACCTGCTAAGCCTTGTACAGCACAAGTACTGCAACATCTTCCTTCCAGCCTTATGTTTAGGGCAAGTAATTTTTCATTTCACGCCACGCAACCCTGCAACCTGCACTCAGAGGCTCTTTGTGATTATGGAAAGATAATAGTTGAAGAAACAGCTCCTAGGGAACACAATGGGCAATCCTTGAGGTCAAAGGGGCCTTGGAGCTGCCTCTTTGCCCTCTGCTCTTTGTGTATGGAAGGGGACAGCAGTGCTAACTTCCACAAGCAGAAGCATTGTTCTGCCATAGGGTTGGGGTCACACAGAGACAAAACCTAATCACGTTGCTGAGAAATCAACAACTAATTCTTCAATTAAGTTCTTCAATCAATATTGGTCAATAAAATGCCTAAAGATACACCCCTCCATTCCTGTTTGGATCTGAGTTTTGAGGATGTTGTCTGCTAATTCCTGTTATTTTAAGGAGATTTGTTACCCATATGTAATTTGCATTTTCAGAAACATGTAGAAGGCTCTTTAGAAGGGTGAGCTCCATGTCAGATCCAATTTCATTAGGACATTCATTTACAACTGGGAATTTCATACTCACACCTCTATTATTCTCTCTGTCTCCCATGCACACTTATATCCTACCTCCCTTGTCTTTTTATCTCACAGTTCTGAACATCAGCTTGACTGCAATGGTACAGCCTCAAATTTTTATAAGCTGAATCATAGAATGACGTGGGTTGAAAGTGACCTTAAAGATCATCTAGAGATGACCTAGCCAACCCTGCTGCCATGGGCAGGGACACGTTTCAAGAGACCCGATTGCTCAGCGCACCATCCAACCTGGCCTTGAACACTTCCAAGGATGGTGCATCCATATCTTCTTCGGGCAAGAAGAAATTTTGCCGGCAGTTTGAAACTCAAGATACAGCAAAGAAGCTAAATTTTCTATGACATCTGAGAGCTGCAAGATTATAAAGCATCTTTTTTTTTTTTTTTGGGATCATGCCATGAATCAGCTGCATCTTTTGTTTCTGGCTTAGATGACTGCTAGAGAATAGTTACCTCTTGTGGAGGAATCTTACAGGCAACCGTTCTGAGATCAACCTTGATAAATGTATCTGTACATGGAAGTATGAGGATCATACCTGAAAAATAAAAATAATTAGGTGAAACACCCCTGAAAGTTAAGTCCAGAACCAGGTGTGCTGTACAAAGCAAACAGATGGAAACACCCACACAGTGGAGAACGAGCCCACCTTATTACTACAGATGCCCTTTCTGCTACAGGAGGTGACAACAGCAAGGTTTTGCATTTTCAAACAACATAGAGAAATGCAGATATTTGCAAATAATGTGACCTCATTAGAGCTTAATGACCTAGGGCTCTGGTCCAGTAATGGGCAGACTGCAACTCTGGTCTTAAATCTGCCATGAGACTTTTGGCAAAAATTCCTTCCATGCCTTTGTTCTGTTTTCCCTTTTTAAATCATAAGCCATTTATGGCTCAGTGCACCAAGGAAAGACATCCCCAGATCCATTCCTGCATGGCTCCCACATGAGAAACATTATCCTAAGATATGACACAACCTGTGAAGAAGTCCCCACTCTCATTCACTGGAGAGGGAGACTGGACACAACTATTCTAATCTCAGCATCTTGCTTTGGTGCCCAGAGCCACACGGAAGAGCTCTGCACCAGTCCCAGGTGCTCTTTTGACCTCGCAACAGTACCTGAAAAGGACTTTTTCCTGTTATTTCAAGTTCCATTTTGCCCAGTTTCACTGCACAGAGGTGGTAATGCACCAACACAAACACCTCATGATGTTGGGTTTGGTTTGAGTTTGTGACTTGTGACTTTGTGACCTGATCCTAAGTGACAGAATAGATGCTGAATGTCTTGGCCCTAATACATTTACCATTGTCAGAGCAGAGACAGCTAAGGAGTTGGCAGCAACAAGCACTGTTGGAAGTGAGACACAGGGAGAAAGGTCACAACAGTCTCTCAAAAAAGACTGCAGTAGACATGAACTCTGCATTTAAATCTCTCTGCAGTCCCCTGCCAGTGTCTGCAGCATGAGCTCAACCTTTTGTTGTCCATTCTCCTCAACAGGAATGCCATACAAGATACTCAAGATACTCAAACTTCTGTGCTGTGACAGGAGGGTGGGTTTATCTTCCCTTCAGAAAAGCAAATAGTCTGCAGGTAAAGGAACTACAATAAAAAGGACCTTCTCAGTCCCCTCTACGCTGTGAAGAAGGATTTCATGAAACTTTGCAATTCTCTATGTCATTAAAGTGCATCATAATAAAACAAGTAAACCCCGTGGACTTTAACAGAATAAAACTGCATGCATTCACCTGCTCCCTTTGCTTTCTTAGATAGTATACGTCCCAGGCGAAATACAACAGCTCGTTCATATTCTCTGATAACCTAGTAAAATATTTAAAGATTAGAATTTTACAACTAATTCCACTCTCTGGTCTGATTTCTTTAATCTTTGGCATCCATATTAAATGTGAAAAAAAAAGGAAGAAATTATATAGGAGGCAACAAAGCTGCAAATCACTAGGTGTTTTAGTTTTACATCTTCTACTTACCTCATGTTTTGCTGAAAAAACTCAGACCCTGGCCCTGCAAATATGTTACAAAACAGATCAAATATGAAAGAATTGCCACTAACCTAATGAAGCTATCCCACAGCTCTCTGAACATCAGCACTACACTCAGAGGAGCTGTAGGCAAACTGTGTCTTACCTCAGGTAATCTAGCTATTCTAACTAATCAATTAGTGCATCACAGCTACTGAAGATCTGGAGTTCAGGGTAATCACTGGTAACTCACACCTTAAAACTGCTTGAAATTATTATGCCCATGTCTTGAAGGGGCATTATGTGGGTTTAGGTTATGCAGTTTTCGTCAGTGCAGGGCCACATGTTCCCATCTTCCTGTGTTAATCCCTATTGCTAGCAGCATCAGATATGAGTTCTTTAGAAAAGTTTGTAGATTTATTTTCCCAGTGTTGTAAATCAGAGAAGCTTAACTAATGATGGAAGTTGAGAATGGAAGAAATTAAACAAGAAAGTTGTGGTGATACATAAAGTTGGTGAAAGAACATGGATCTCAGTCCCAGAACAGGTTTTGCTACAAGCCCTTATAATTTCCAAAAAGCAAACATAAAGTGCCTTGTCTTAACTAAATCAATCAAAAAAAGTAACAGCAATGATGACAGAGTATTCTTATGTGCCTCAAATCCCTCTAGCTTACCTTCATACATGCCCAGATGGAAATAGGAAAGGTAATAAGCACCAGGAGGAATGAAAGGGAAACCAGGATCCAGCCACAGACACCAATTCCTTCTCGCCTGTCAGCTACAAAAAAAATATAAGGTAGAAGAGCAATGAATGCAAAATTTGAAGAGTTGTCCTAGGTATGTAGATCTAGCCCAGTGCAATTGTAAAGGACTGCAAAGTCCACAGAGACTCGCTCCCTCTTCTTCCCTCCCATTGCTGAAAGAAAGACATCAAAGACATAACCAAACATCCAATCTTATGGCCTTTTTGCCCAAAAGGTCAAAAAACGTTCAGAAAATACCTTTTGCAACAGAGAGAAAAAGGAAAAATGTAAGATATTGCCAAAGCTGGGGGCTGTGAAGAAGAACTAAAAACCTTGGGTGGAGTATCCAGGAATATGAATCTGTCAGTGCACGATGGTTGGGGCAAAAGATTTAGTTTGTATGAAACAGGTAATAAGGAAAATGAGAAGAACTATTGCTGCCTTTACACGAATGTTTTGAGGAATATTGATGGATCAGTTCATGCAGTGAACCGTAAATTTCAAAATTACTGCTTGTCAAATTGCAGACCCATGCATTTTAAGCAGATGTCTTGTTGAGTTGAGCTTGTCTCATCCCAAAATTTCATTACAATGAAATAAAAAAAAAAATATAAAAATAAATTTCATTATTTTGATGCCTGAAGGAAGGCAGTAGTGAGTAGCTGTTCAAATGCTAGAAGTTCAGGAGGTCTTTGCAAGGAAAGTGTGACCAAGGAGCAGCTGGTCTTTGAAGAGAAGCACAGCTGGAGTTGCTGACATACTCAAAGAATAGGCAAGGAGAGAAACAGAACAGTCTTGCCATCAGGACAGAGTGCTGCAAGATCAACTGAATTTTGCTAAGTGCAGAAATGTATCAGGAGAGTCACAAGGAAGGCAGCAGGGACGCAGGATGGGATAGTCGCAGGGGCTGCCCGACTGCCTGGTTTGGGCCAGAAGAGGATTTTTGCAGGCATGAGCATCAGCAGATGGGAAGCTGAAGACCATAGCCTATGTGCAAGAGGAAGAAGCAGGACAAAGGGACCTCCGAGGTCTCCTCAGAGACCCTCCACCATGCTGATGGAATCATGCAAGGTGTTTTGGATAAGCTATTTGAAAGGTGTAGGGTAGCACTGGCTATTTCTTACATCAAAGAAAATTCACATGCAGATAGAAACTGATAAATAGGAAACAATTCAATTTATACTGTCTGAAAAAAAACAACTTGTTACCATGATGAAAACAGCATGAGGTTCTGTCACCTGTAAGGCACAAGTTAACAGACCAGCAGAGCAGGACTGACAGGTTTATCAGAAAAGTCCCAGCAACCACAGAGGAGGAAATACAGCACAGCCCTCCTGGAACTCCTGCCCCTCCTATCTGTGCATGGCTGGGCTGTGCCTGCTGGTAATGGTAGCTGCACACCTGGGTGTTACATCAAACCCCTTGGTGCTTACAGTTTTGCCTGTCCTACTTTGAGGTCCTTGGTGCAGATTTAATCACTCACACTTAAACACGTGTGTCCAAGAGGGACCAGTTTCAGGCCTCCATGAGAGCTGGGCACAGAACTGTTGTAGTGGGACCCCAGCTTTCCTCCTCATCCTTTCCAAAAAACAGCAATTTTAAATCCCTAGTTGTTTCATGAGGTACCATCAGTCAATCCGTAGTACAAATGATTTGAGGAGTGCCCCTGAACAAATTACCATGCAAACCTTAAGGCCATATGTATGAAGACAAATTTTTTTGGATTTAATGTGAAAATCTTTAACACTGTCACCGCAATCTGTTTGCCACATGGTGTACTTCATGTTACACTAGTGATGCGTCAGGCTACAGCAGGTACATAGAGTACCAGCAGTCAAATGTCTTTTAATAGTAGAAAGAGATCAAGGAAACTCATGGAATGGGCATTGTTCACAATTCTGAATCTGAAACCTGGGGAAATTAATCATGAAGGGATGTTTTGTTCACTTCAACATTTTTAGTCTCTCTCTTCATTTCAGCCAAATGACTAGCTTACAGAAAATGACTGAAGATCTTTTTTTTCTGTGCCAAACTTGGTTATGAAGAATCTTCTCAAAAGTAATTTTGGATCTGCTGTCATCCACCTACCCCCATTGTGAAGATACCCAGTGGGAATGACGCAATCCACAGATGGGGCATAGCTGGGAACAAATGCCTGCACTCAGCAGATTGATATTCAAGCAGCTGAGAAGAGGTAGGGGTCAAGATATCACCCCTCACCACTATGGGCAAAAAGCATGCACCCAAAACTTGAATAAAGTACAATTGAATCCATGAGAACTGTCCTATGCCAGCTACAAATGTAGGTTCCAATTACAAAAGCAAGATATAAATGTATGCCTTCTTCAGACTGAATGAAGCTCCTAGCTCCCCAAAGAACACCAGATCTTCTCTGATTACCCCAAAGTTTCAAACCATCCAACTACAAGAAAAAATTAAAGATTCTAAGAAAATACAATAGTGAAGAATCAGTCACAATACAACATACGAGTGACCTGGGTTTGCCATGCCTATATATGGATTACAATAGTCATAATCATCCAAAAACCTCATGCGGGTCTATAGTCCAGAGAAAACCAAGAGCTGTAATGCTTTTGGTACAAAATGTGCAAAATCATAGAATCATAGAATCAACTGGGGTGGAAAAGACCTCCAAGATCATCAAGTCCAACTCTTGATCCTACACTTCCATGGTTACTAGACCATGGCATTAAGTGACACATCCAGTCTCATCGTAAAAACCTCCATGGGATGGCGAATCCACCACCTCCCTGGGCAGCCCATTCCAATGTCTGATTATTCTCTCCATAAAAAATTTCTTCCTAATATCCAACCTAAACCTCCCCTGGCAGAGCTTAACACCGTGCTGTCTTGTCCTACTGCTGGTTGCCTGGGAGAAGAGACCAATCCCCACCTGGCTACAAACTCCTGTCAGGGAGTTATAGAGAGTCTATAGAGAGTTATAGAGAGGAGGCTCAGGTCTCCCCTGAGCCTCCTCTTTTCCACGCTAAACAATCCCAACTCACTCAGGCTCTCCTCATAGGGTTTGTGCTCCAGCCCCTTCACCAGCCTTGTTGCTCTTCTCTGGACCTGCTCCAGCACNAGCCACTCTGTGCCCAGCCTGTAGCAGTGCAGGGGGTTGTTGTGGCCAAAGTAAGGACCTGGATCCCATTGGAATCAGCCCAACTCTTCAATCTGTCCAGGTCCCTCTGAAGAGTTCGCCTGCCTCCCAGCAGATCAGCACTCCCCCCCAAATTGGTGTCATCTGCAAATTTGCTAATGCATAATGCTAATACACTCAATCCCCTTATCTAGATCATCGTTAAAGATATTGAACAGAACTGGGCCCAACACTGATCCCTGGGGGACACCACTAGTGACCAGCTGCCAGCTGGATGCAGCCCCCTTCACTCTGGGCCCGGCCCTCCAGCCAGTTCCTCATCCAGCACAGAGTGCACCTGTCCAAGCCATGGGCTGCCAGCTTTTTCAGGAATATGCTGTGGAAGACAGTGTCAAAGGCTTTGCTGAAGTCCAGGTAGACCACATCTACAGCCTTCCCCTCATCCACCAGGTGAGTCACCTGATCATAGAAGGAGATCAGGTTGGTCAGACAGGACCTGCCCTTCTTAAATCCATGCTGTCTGGGTCTGATCCCTTGTCCATCCTGTAGCTGTTGTGTGATTGCACTGTGAAAGCTCATCATTCAGAAGCTGTGGAAAAGCTTCAAGACACTCATAAGATTCACTTCAGGGTACATCACAAACACACTTGATACACGAAATCACAACGTGGGATACAAACTTGAAAGTCAAATGAAGAGCTCACTGTGGGTAAAAATCTCCCAAGTCTCCTACAGCAAGAGAAAGATGGAGTAGACTCAGCTTCTTTAATCCCATGTACCTTCCTCCTTTCTACTAGCACCCAAATCAATCCTGATGAGACTCAAGCTTGTCCCACTGCACTGTCCACACCTATGGCCAGACACAACAGTGAAAACAACACACATTACCAGTAACAACTTGGCTGGAAGAGAGCACCAGGTGATTCATCACAGTTAGCATTCAGCACACAAGTGCAACCACATTAAGTGTACTTTTCTTCTCCCTTCATTAAGTCATATTTTTCCCTTTCCATCCCATCTCTACAAGTGTATCAATAGCTGAATCAGTCCTTTTTGGCCCTGGGGTCATGCGGGCACAAGGTAGATGCTGGCAGGGCAGCATGAGGCAATTTGCTCCATCACTCACAGTGGCAAATTCTGAATTTTCATCTCCTGACTACGTGGGAGATCAAATGTGCTTTTTTTTGTTTGGTTAGTTCTAATCCCTTCTATTATTATTGAGGGAAAAAAACCACACACACAAAACAAGGCTTACCAATTAGGTGTTCCGTGTCGATTTTCTTGGGCATCTCCTTCTGGGGTTCCATCTCATTTGAGGGAAACTCTGATCCCCTCACAGATGAGACAGCAGTGTACCTTGAAACTGCACAGTGCTCATGCAAAATGCTGAAGAGGGAAGCAGAGTGAGAGAAGGAGAAATCCCTTGTATGAGAGTCCTCTGAGAGTTAGTTACCCTAGTGAGAAGAGGATGTTTACAAACAGAGTCTCCCAGATCTGGGCTGTCTCTGATGTAACTCCCTGGTCTTCTGTGGCCGTCTTGTCTGGGTGTGCATTTGGTCCAGCTGGTTTTAGACCCCACAAAATACAAGCTGGAAATAATTTCCATGAATCTGTCAGCACAGAGAAAAAAAATGCAAACAAGACATGACAGAAAGAGAAAACAAAACCTGTGAGTAGCAGCTGAGGTTTAGCCCAAAGGAGGCTCAGGGGAGACCTTATTGCTATCTACAACCATCTGAAAGGATGTTGTAGCAGTTTCTTCTCCCAGTAAACAAGCAATAGCACAAGAGGAAACGGTCTCAAGTTGTGCCAGGGGAGGTTTAGATTAAGTATTAGGAAAAACTTCCTTTACCAAAAGGGTTGTCAAACACTGGAACAGGCTTCCCAGGGGAATGTTTGGGTACCCATCCCTGATGGTGTTTAAAGGACATGTAGATGTGGCATTTAAGGATGTAATTTAGTGATGGACTTGACACTGCTGGGTAAATCGTTGGACTTAGTGATTTAAGACGGCTCTTTCCCAACCTATGCTTCTATAAAGCCAGAAGGTAGAGATTGAGTACTGCTCCTCTGCTGTTCCAGGGCTCAGCTACTGCTCAGATCTCAAACACCAGCAACATAAATAAACCTCCAGGTGAGGTCTCCATGCTGTGTAGAATAGCTCACCACACACTTCTTCATACTGTCCATCAGTATAGGCCGAGTCCTTTTGAGCTAGACAACCTAAAAACCAGAGAAGCATTTCAGCTCCAACTGTCCCCCAAATAAGAGTATTTTTTTACAAAATATTTTGACAATCAAACTAACCACAGCATTTCAGACTAAGCCATTTCTGAAGGCTGCAGGAGTGGAGGGTAACCTTCTCAAAGGAGAAAGCGGTTGCTTGTTATTTGAGTGAAAAATGAGAGGTGGTTTTTTATATGTAATTTATGAGTTTGACAGACACTGCATTAATGATCTGTAGGCATCTGTCTATCGACTAGGTATCTCTGAAGATCTGGCTCCAACTTAATTTTACCCAAGTCTTCCTCTCTGACAGTAAACACACTGGTCCCAAGGGGGTCATTCAAAGCTGACTGCACAACCAGAAATGCATTTACAGCCTCACACAGAGGAAACTACACCATGGAAACTGATGTCTTAAATCACACTGAAAGTCTTAAGTACAAACAGCTTGAAAAATTGGGATTGACATGCTCCTTGCAAATGTGTGACAATATCCATTTTAAGTCATTAAGTAATTTAAGGCATTTGCCTCATTATTTGGCTTCTGAACACTGAGCTGTAAGATCAAACCTCTTCAAGACAGATGCTTAATAGCAGGGTAGCAAGCATGAACAGTTACAAGAAAAACATGTTTTAATTATTTCAGAAGTAAAAGCATAATAGGCAAAACCAAACCAACAATTTTCCATTTTATAGCAACTTTTTAATTGAAGATTTTATTGAAAATAACTGAATTCTGACCCATTTGAATGCCACAATTTACACAGCTGCTTATATCATCAGATAAATGAGCCAAACATTAAAACTTAACAGAAATAATTGCTCCCTGCTGTTTATTGATAATTCCCTGAGGTGCCTGTAAATATAGTCCTTAAAAGGTGAATAAAGCAGACGGTGTTTTTCATTTGTGTTCAGGAACGTCACAGTATTAGTTTCTTCATTTTAACTTCAGCTGCACTTTTACTCCCCATTTAAAAAATTTTAAATCCAAAGCAATCTTAATCCTTTCTCCTTGGGGCTATACTGGGGCATGTGGATAACTCATGTGCCAAGGTGCTACAGAACACTCAGAATAAAATACAAGACACCTGGGGCAAAGCAGTTGACAAGCTGCAAGTTCACTGGTGCTGAACAGCCTGGTGCAGTCCTGTATCAAGGCACTACCACAAAGACAATCAAACTGAGTTCAAAGCTGCTTTAGCAGGACTTAGAAGCAACATCAGATGACTGTGATTTGGGCTGGTGGCAGTTCAGCTATTTCTGCAGAGCGCTGATAAAGCTAAAGCCTTCAACTTCTGTTTAAAAAGCAGAGTAAGAGCTCAGGTCAGACACAATTAGGTGCTTACCTGTAAGCATGCCATTCTCCAGCATTTCTCTGCAAAAACTGCTTCATTTAAAAATGGCACCAGTCCTTTGCAATGTCTCTACTGTGCCCAGTTCCTCCCACTTACCTCATCATCCAATTGTAGAGATTAAATCATAAAGACCAAGCACCCACTTCAAGGTCTGTTAAAACCAGGATAATTCTTAGAGCCATTTCTAAACAGTGCCAATCCCAAAAGGTATATAAAAGAATCATCAGGCAATGCCCACGAGATTAAAAAAACAGTTGTAGGTTTCAGTTTGTCTTTTTCTGACCTTTCTAGGCCCATACTACATTCCTTCTCATGCATTGGCTTCGGCCATTCCCTAAAGATTTCTCAGGTTAGTCCTTCCCTGGCCCTGAATTCTGCCCATAGAATAGGCACTAGACTATTTGCTTCAGGCTCATTGTTCCTTTTCCCCAAATCAAAATTCATAAGACAGGGCAGGACAGACAGCAGATTAACAGTACTGTCTTGTTGCTTGTAGAAATGTCCCCATAGTGCTGCTCCTCCTCATGAAAATGTCATTGGCTTTAAATAGCTGAAGATCAGGAGAAAACAGGAAGCCCCCTTTGGCTACACTTCACTAGAGCATGAGTAAATATGAGAGAGTCAATCAAATGGATTGCTCGCATCTTAATCCAGAAAGGAAGGCAATTCGCAAGAAATAAGAACATTCATAACATGGCAAGTTTCCTTTCAGGCCCAGTCACACTTGCAACACTCATTTGCAAACTTGCAATACTCATTTGCAAACAGGAGGAAGAGGAGGACAGAAAATTGTTCTGTTTCTCTCATATTCACTGCAGCTGCAGTTGAAGTACTTGAAAGAAACATTGAAACATTTGCAAACACAATCCCAGTATGTTCTTAGTTCTTCCAAAAAAAGATTTTATTTCAAAGAACACTTCACTACACCTTATCTTTGCAGTCTGTCGACACAGATGAAATACAGCAGTAATAGGCAACTTGAAAAGTGAAAAAAATCATAGTTAGTTCAGAATTAAAGTTATACAGCCAAAGTCTTTTCCTAGCACAGGCTCACTGTAAGGTGGTTTGCCTCAGGAACAGACTTTTCCTTGGCTTTTTTAAAAATGATGCTCAAGAACACATGAAAGAGCTCAGGAGAAATCACCCCCTTCAGATATTCCAAGGCTGGGTCACAGGAGTTTGCTACAATGAAGAACACAGACTTTATTCCTGAAGAGAAAAAAAATAATAAAGAACAATTTTACATCAGGAGAAATATTTAAGAAATTAAATTTTATCTTAATCCTAAGCACTGGAAAGTTCAATTTACAGAATTCTGCTCAATATGTTTCACTAAGAATCAGAGAGCGCATCCAAGACATAGGAAATTGACAGTTTAACACTTGTTAAATTACTCATTTGTCTGACACAAATGGGAGTGTCTGTAAAAGTTCACCACCTACGTAAGAAATACTCTTCTCTGGATGATGTGGCTAGACACCACTCACTAACTACATTGTTTCAGGAGGAGATCATTGAACAGTGCATTTTCAATACTTCTCACCTGTTTTCATTTGGAGAAACCAGGCTTCACAATCTCTTCGGCATCTTTGCGTTGTCCCATGTTCGGACAGAAAACCCCACACCCCATGGCCATTCATCAGATAAATGAGCCAAACATTAAAACTTAACAGAAATAATTGCTCCCTGCTGTTTATTGATAATTCCCTGAGGTGCCTGTAAATATAGTCCTTAAAAGGTGAATAAAGCAGACTTGACAAAGAGGTAAAAACTGCCTACTTTTTGATAAAACACTGCATATTACTTGGTTTTGACTGAAAGGTAATGTAAATTAGTTCAAACCTTGATTGATTAATGGGGAAACTAGGATTAAACTAGGATATCAAATTTAGGCCCACAGTATGGTTACAAAATGCTTACTGACTTTACTACTGACTACTTTACATTCATATCTATGGGACAAAAGTCAATCTGTTTTGATAAGATACCTATATCTTTATTTTCTCCTTATCCAATTGATCTACGTATCTATAAAGAAAAAATTATGAAAAGAATGAGAAGTATAATGAAAAATGGTAGAGATTTCTCCCACAGATTTCTTGAGACAAGTGGAGAATCATAATTCCAAAGGTTTCACAAAATAAAATAAAAAAAGCATGAGTACAATGTTTTTAGATTTAGATTTAACATATACGTAAATTTGATTATTAAAATATAAGTACCCAATTGCTGCCAAATTGTTCAGCTAAAAAATTCATAGGATATCTCTATTGTCACTCTTTAGGAAGTCAAATTTATCATTCTGGACAGAATTTTGCATCACAAAGAAACAGCATGAGCAAGACCAAACATTAGAAATATCTTAGTAAAAACAAATTTATTCATTCGTAATTTAGGTAAATAAGTAAATAGTCAGCAAAGCCGTTTTGCCATGACTGTAAACTTTTTATTTAAAAAAATTATGTTAAAAACCAATACAGTAATTTCTGTTAACATTCTAAAAAAGTTTGTTCACATCTTGAAAGAAAATACATTAGCAACATCTCCCAGCAGAATCAATCTTTAAAAAAGTAAAACTCTAGGTGCAGAACTTTTCTACAGTGTAGTATCCTCTACATTTTAATTTAAATCACGATTGAATATCATTAATCTCTATTGTCTCTGGAACATGATCAAGAGTATATCTTAAATAGATGATACTCAATGATGTGTTACACATTGCCACAGGTACTAAAATTATTAGAAGAGTGCACAACTGAATTTCACTAACAAAGCAAGACCTTTCTATATGCTGCATCGTAACAGTTAATTTAGCTATATGCCTTTAAAGTCATGTACATTTTCCAAGGAAAAATACTAAAAAAAAATCCATGGTCCAAATTCTGCTCCCACTTGTATTCACAGGATAACATAAGCACCATCAAGTTGTAGTTTATAGCTGAAAAGCATAGAGAACCAGTTTGTTTGTGAGTATAAGGGAGAGAAGAACTTGACCCATGTCTGTAAACATTCACAAAAGTCTGCAGTCAAAAGTGCCGGACAGGGAGCCCATCCGCAGTACAATTATCTCATTCACAGAGGGGTGTTGGGGGCAAGGAGAATATTATGGAACACTATTTTAGAGGCGAGTTAGAATGTTTTCATGTACTCTGGAAAGACATATTCTCAGCTAGCTAAACCATACTCCAGTTAAACATAATTCACTTCTACCCAAATATAGTACAGCATCATTTCCTAGCTTTCTTCTTCAGACAAAGGAGTACTCAATTCAGCAGCAAGCCCATGACAATATTTCAAAGCGTAAGAAACCCGCCCCACACCCCTCTAATCTACCCTCCCCTTAACATACTGCTGATGCTAACAGGAGATCCTCATACATACAAAGAAAACATCCAAAACAAATAAGCTGACCTTGATCTACGCACACATGAGAAGTGTGCTTCTAGATGAAAGATCATCTACAGCTTTGTCTAGTTTCAGCCTAGATCTCATTCTGTATTAACCACATATACCATACAAAACATAACAGAAGGATAGGTGCTTTTACACACTAAGTATACTTGTTCTTCCAATTCAGTTTGACAGTCAATCACCTCTATTTACATAAAAGTCTGTTTGAATGTTCTTGATCCTGTAAGACACCAAACATTCAACTCTTAAGATTAAAGGAGAGTCAAGGATGCTCAGCAATTCACAGGATCAGACCCTGAATCAATTGAATGCAATCACAAATTAAGTTTCACATCTGACACAGGCCCCTGGAATAATTTAACCTCATGTTTTCCCCTTCTTTGCCAACTCAGACCATGCTCCCACTAATGCAGAGACAGCCTTCAAAATGAATAGGATCAAGCTCTGTCAAGCAAATATTCCAGTCTTTAAAACTGTCTGATATTTACTGCCATCCACTCTGGGGCAGACTTGTCTGCAATGAAAATGGTGTTCCTGGTGTTGATGGATAGTTAGCAAAACCTTCAGGCTGAGCTGTATAGTTCTCCAGAGCAGAAGCAGAATGTGCCTTTAAGGAAGAGAAGAAGTTAGGAAACAGCACTGATAAAAACAAGGAAACAAACAAAAATCTGAATCAAGCAAAATTTCAGCCACAATACCAGTCCAATTCAAGCAGAAAAAAAAGATTTATAATCTCAGATGTGCAAAGAACAGAATGAGAAATGCATCCATTCACAGATGTTAAACTGTAGTGCAACTATTTCTCTGAAATACCAGAGAATGAAGAAAGCAGTTGGATTAGGAGGGAAAACACTAAAGTGTTAATGGCATTTACTTTCCAGTGGAGTAAGCACCAGCTGATTTGGAAGGTATAGCTTAATCAGAAGCTGTAGTATTTCAGTGAGTTCAAGCTTCCTTTCTCTTCACTGTTCAAGTAGGTAATTGTTAATTTCAGTGACTGAAACTTGTAAATAAGAAAAATTATGTTCCCCCAATGCAATCTGCATACATGGATTTCTACAGAATAAACAGATTCCTGAGCTGGAAAAGCAGCATGACCTAATAACTTGCTTCTTCCAATCCCCTGATATTCAAAAGATATCTGACAATATTATGTACACTGAATAGGACTTAGACACATGCTCCCTTTCAACAACTGATGTGCCACAGAAGAGAGAAAACATTAATTCAAGACACTCAACTGCCTCTTTCAGTATTTTGTGGAGAAGGACAAATTTTCTACCAGAATTCTTAATCTGCACAGAGGCTGTTTTTAACAAAAGACAAACTAAACATATAAACACAAAGTCTGGTGGTAGTTTCAAGTAACTTATGTACGTTTATGAATGAAATAAATTGTTTCATGGACAAGAGATGATGAGACTACACATTACCCAAGGACACTTCAAGCTTGTATTACAACAATTGTATATGTGGAAAGGCACAATCACAACAGACACAGATTTAAGACAATCTGATTACATGTGCAGAGTCATGTAACTCACAACAAATGGTCCACGAAATCTGTAAGTTATTCAAATGTCAGACTGAAAGTGAGCACAAATTTTGCAACTACATGGTCAGGTCATTAGATTTAATGCAAACCCAGAAAAAATTTCATTTGCATTTTCTTTTCTTTCTTTTACTTCTCCCCATTTTACAAAGAGCTTTTGAAAAACCTTAAACAAAGGTTTAATCACATTCATAAGGTACAGAAGCATTGTACACTGGCCCTGTGTTGTTCTTTCACAGTTGTTCTTTACCATCAGCCTTGTAATCAGTTCTCACACAGGTTAGGGGTTTTAATCATTTACTGATTTAAACTAGTCCTAAGAAGTTAGCACAGAAGTACATGCTCAAATTGATCACTGGAAACAAAACAGTATTAGCAAATAGGCATGTTACCTGTAGTAGTGCTGACTGTGCAGCTGCACTATGCTGCAATTCCTGTAAGGAAGATTGTGCGGCACTTTGGGGAAAGCCAGGGATACCAGGGAGAGATAAAAGACCAGGAAAAACCGCATTTCCTGGTGTCTGTAGTCCAGAAGTCAAGCTGAAACAATGTCAAAATGAAGCTATTATTAGGAACATCTCCATTGTGTTTTATCCTGTGTTTCCCTCTCTATAAGTTTATGTCTACACAAATTAGAAGAGTGCTTCTTTTTCTAAACCTCATAAGGCCAGAATTCCCAAACAGAAGCCCAGACTTTACTCACCTACAAATTATTCCATGCACACACAAACCAAGACTGTCTGAAGCACGCCTAAGAAGGCAACTCACAATTTTTTTGTACATTGACTGTGCCTACAGTTCACATTCAAAAGAAGTTTACAGACAAGAGCTAATGCTGAGTACTTCCTTAAAACATAGGAACATCTAAGCCATTGTCTGCTATTATCTGTATGTGTCAATGGATGCCCATGTGGAATCTATTCTTGTAAAAGCCTAAGAGGTGCCAAGTATCCTCATCCGGGAAATCAGATCACTCAGCACCTCACTGGATTGGGCTGTCTTAACCGGGACTATTGAGGACAACCTATTTAGTCACTTCTCTATCAGCTTCTAAAGACCTGTGGAAATCTAATAGTGAACTAACTTTTATCTGCAATTACTAACTATGAGTGAAAATTACATCTACACCTAAAGTAAAATCAGTGTTTTGCCCAAGAGAAAAAGAAATAGTTCTGACCTGCTTCACAAACAGAAACATACCCAGCCTGCGCAACAAGTGCAGAGTTGAAGTTTGAGCTAAAGGCCGAGGCAAACCCTGGCAGGACCGGAGCCGGAGACGGGGCTGTGGCAGCTGCTGGCAATGGTGCAACTGCTGCTACTGCAGAAGATGCCTGGAGGCCAGGGAAAGAAGGGAGAGCAGGAGTGACAGAGGGTGTGTTAGAGACAGGAAAACCAGGGAAGGATGGGTTTGATGATCCCAGAGGTCCCTGGGCAACAGAAAAAAGGGAAGGGACAGCACTGGACAAGTTAAGCGAGAAGGGTGGAGCTGTTGCTGTTGCTGAGGCGGCGAGTCCTGAGAGTACGGCAGCAGTGGAACTCACATGAGGGGCAGACACGGCTGAAGCAGTTGTAGACGGAGTAGCTAACAGAGACCCTGGGAGAGTGACGGGTGGTGTAAGTGCTGGGTTACCAGTAAAAGCAAAGTTACTGGTTAGAGACGTAAAAGGAGGAAGTCCATTGAACACAGGGGCAATGGGAGCAGAGGAGCCATGTGGAGCGAGGGAAATGGAAGCCAGAGAACTGGAATTGTTTAGAGGAGCACTCAAAGAAGAGAGACCTGACAGCACTGGATTCAGGGAACTGGGTAAACTGACTGGCACTGAAGCTGCTGAGGTGTATGCACGCCCAAGTGCTGAGAGTCCTATAGTGCCATGAGAAGGGCTGGCTGCATGAGAAGGACCTTTGAAGGCCGAGAGGGTAGGACTCATGGGTTCAGTTTTGACCAGAACTGGGATACTTGTAGCAGCTGGGGCTGATGAAAGCTGCTGGTCAGGGTTAGTAGGGCTTGTGCCATGCAAGAGGGAGGCTGATGAGCCACAGTTGACTGGAATAATTGAAGGCGAAGTGGTTAAAGGTGACTGTGCAGGCAATGTTGGAGTGGAACTAGAATTGGCTACAGATGGGGATGGAAGACCTGGAAACATAGCCAGCCCAGGTGTGGAAGAACGCTGTGGGGTGGGGGTGGCTGATGGAGTGTAACATTTGTTGACAGAGGAAGTGGGAGGGTCAGAGCTTTGATTAGCAAGAGCAGATAAAGAAGCAAGCTCACTTGTCACAGCAGAAGGTAAAGCAGATGAATTGATTAATGAAGTGTCATTTGATGTCAGAAATCCCTTTAAGACAGACAAAATTGGGTTAGGTAAGCTAAGTGAACCAGGAATGGTAGTGGCAGGAGAATTAGCAATTGTAGATGGAACAGGACTGGAAATCCCTTGGGCATTGGGCGGCAAGGACAAAGGGAAGCCAGCAAAAACTGATGACAATGGAGCAGGATTATTAGCAGAAGCAACAGAAGAGGTTGCAGAAAACGGGAGGCCAGCAAATGGTGTAGTAGCAGATGCAAAAGCTTCACTAGGCACAGGTGTGGCACATGGAGTGGAAGAACCTTGTGGAGCAGGCATAGCAGGAGGTATAGAAGCCAGCCCAGAAAAAACTGCAGGGACAGGGGTAGAGGTTGCACTGTGAACAGATGTGACAGGAACACCAGGCAGTGAGAGGGATTTGATGACAGTAGGGGTTGGGGTGGATGGCTGAGATGTATGGATGGAAGAGGAGACCTGTCCTGGGAAAACAGGAAGGACAGGGGTAGACATGTTCATCCCAGAGATGTGTGGAGTTGCAGGTGTTAATGGATGGCTTATCGCCTTGACAGGTGATGGGGTAGGGACTGGAGTAGCAGCAGGTGTTGAAGGATTAGAACCATGAGGAGTAAAGAGCTGATTCGTTTGTGCAGAAAAAGCTGCAAAGAAACAAAACCAGTAAGAATACTTGAAACTGTCAGAAATATTTGAAATCAACACAAAAACATTTTATACAGCATTTCAAAATATGATACACAGACAATAGCTAACACACAATGTTTATATATAAACAATGGATACTGGAACCTACGAAAACAAACCAAAAAGGTACATACAAACACATCACACAAGTCGTACATCATGTGGGCTACCACTCCTTTTTAAAACATTTTGTGACATCTGCTACCTCTTAATGATCTCATGCAAAACAGTCAGATACACTCCAATATACTCTGTAAGAACATCTAAGTGACACAGGTAAACACCCTCCCTCTAATCCTTAATATTTCGCAGTACCCAAATCAGCATCAGATCACCTGGGCTCCTCTGCATCCACTCTCACTGAAGGTCAGAATTTCCTTCAGAACCAGTTAATTCAATGTATCATGATTTCAGAGAAGTTTAGTCAACAACTGAAGAAAGCTGATTTCAGGTGCTGGTAGTTTTCTTTCCTTCAAAATCAGGTCATTCTCTTCACTGTGCTTCCTTCAGATTTTGATTCTAAGAAGGTACACTTTTAAATTCATGTATCACACTACAGTATTAAACTAACATGGACACTTGACTTTAACAACAAATATTTCTAGAAGTCTTTAGTCAGGTGTCTGTAATCAAGGCAAGCACCTGCCACTAAGAGTATCAGCTTGTGTCAATCCTACAAAGTAAGTTATAGACATCAGTCAAGCTGGAGGAAAGCAGGAAGGCACATGGTGAATGGGGAGGTGGAGATTAATGGCAAGAAGCTGCATTTAAGAACACTAACATGTCAAGAGCTTTGATATGCCTGCCTCTAAGTTCCTGTGCAATATGAACCTATTAATAAATCATTCCTCTCAAACAACTTTTGTGTTTTAATTTACTTTTGAAGTAATTTGTTTGACTGTAAACAAATCACTGATCCAACCAGTCACACTCATCACTCATAGCTCTGTAACAGCCTAAATTTCTCTTTCCTCAATTCTACATGTACACACACAAATCCAAAAAAAAAATCTTTACAGTCTAGGACTTAAGGTGCTATGACAAACTCACAGTCTGGGATAATTGAAACTCTAAAACTAGAAAGTCTGGAAAAAATATTTCCCTTTATATATTCTTTAAAAAAAAAAAAAATAGACTGCCCAGCTCTCAATTCTGTTCTTTCCTTTTTCTGTTTCCAAGCTCAAGACTTTCCTGAAGATCACAGTTATTTAATCCTGACAGGCAAGATAATCAATGAAATACAGCTGCAATAGAACCCAGAGCTGTTACTGAATTTCTCTACTAAAAATACATGCACACTCATGGAGGGGTATATAACAATAAAGCAAGTCTTTGAAACATTTTTGTAGAACCATCCCTGGACATAGAGGAGAAAAGACAAAACTTAACTTTTTTTTTGTCCCTAAGAATATTTTCAGTAGCTAAACTTATCATGGTCACTTTATCTATTTGCAGTATTTGTCAATACGCCTGACTCAACAGTCAGTAGGTTCTAAGTTTCTATTTGTCAAACCTAACAAAGTATTTTCCAAGTCTTTTTATAAATAATTCCTAAGGGGATTAATTATTATGATTTATACTAAGCACACAAAGCACCACACAAAGAAAAACAACAAAAAATGCACAACTGTCTTTGTAAAAAGAACAGGATCTGAAAGGATAAGACAAAAGTGCAGGTAGACATAGTTGGATATAACAGTCTGGGATAAGACATTTAAGAATCTCTGAATCTCCCTTTCTATTGCAACTGCTATATGAAACTGAAATGTGAATGAGTTCTCCAACAGATGTCCAGTTTCAACAACTGCAAAGATTTATTGAAGCACTTCAGTGCACTACATTGCAAAACATATTTTGATTTACTTTTTTACCTGATTTCTCACATATTTATATACTGAAGAAACTTTGATAACACAAAAGAATAAATTTTAAAGTTACAATGCTTCTAAGTGTCTGATAATTTTTTTCTCTCCACTCTCAAGGAATCATATTCCAACAGTAGTTAAACAGTTAGAGGCTTATGAAGACCTCACTAAACAAGTAAGTTGTTAACATTTTCTGAACAAATATCAAAGATACGATCAACACAAAAATCCCCCTGGGGATTTGCAATTTACCTTGATTTTGGGAAGGCTTTGCTTGGCTGGAAAGGTCCTCATTTTCTAAACAGAGAAGAGCAGCTTGTTATTTAAAAGCAAATGAGATGCCAGCAGTGAATGATACACTTACTACAATGAACTAGAAAATCAATACCATCAATATTTTTAAAGATATGCATGCTTTACCTGATGCCACTTGATTAGCAGTGTATGGTGGAGCAGCTGGTAAGCCTGGAGCTATGACATTAGCCATTGGAACTAAGCCAGCATTGTTGTAAGCACCTGAAATAAAAAATGCAATACACACCTGTTGTCAAAAGAACCCATATCTCAATGAAACAGTAGGCATCTTCTGCTTTGAAAGAACATTTTCAAGACTGTAAGACATTCCTTCATCAAAAAGCTAGACCAGTTAATCATCCAGGCTGGATGTTGGCTTTTGCCAATGTCTGCCTGAATGGCATGTGTTGTGATTCAAATTTTACTAGGAGCAATTCTCTTGAGAGAGCCTGAAAAAGTCAGGTTTCAATTCCTTTCAATTTCATTTTGCCTGAAAAAACTCCAAGGGAAGGAGAGTGTCTGCAGTATCATCGGTTCCTTTCCTGTTCATTTAAATTCAGAGGAAAATGTCCCATTTCAAACACTTAACTAGTATTCTTCAATGTTTCTTTAAATGTTAAGACATTCAAGTGGGTTAACAAATTATTTTAATATGAAATTCTTATTGCAATTGACATATTAAAGATACCTTTTTTTCCCCCTCTCTCTTTCTTTTTGGAGCAACTCAAACTGTTGTATTGCTGTGGTATACAGTTCCAATGAAGAACATCAGAATTTATATTGCAGGAACACAAACACACTTCACAGTGGTCCTGAATGAACAGTTTGGAGCATAAAACCTTGCGCTTCATGGGAAAAGGTAGCACTTGAACAATACCGAAAGTGCAACAATTTGTCATAAACAACTCCTTCCTATTTCACACTTTCACAATTCCACCTGATGTTAAGATTTCTTGCACGACAACTCTTGCCTGAAAATCAGAAAAGCAACTAACAATCATTGTGTCACTCAGGAAGAAAACTTCAGAGGCTGAAAACAAAACATCATTCTGACCATTGCTTGAAAACAATCACGTTCAATAGTTTCAGATCAGCATCTGCAACCTCATTAAACACACACACATAAATATATATATAATTTCAACAGTTATGAGTTCCATTGTGACAAGAGCTTTCTCAAAAAACATGTTGCAGTCTAATAAGGCCCTGAAACCTCAAAAGCTATTCATATCCTAAAATGTACTAATATTTATATCCAGTCACAGGCCAAATTTGGTGCTTTAAGTTAGTCTGGATAGGACTTACTTAATATAAATTTTAGCTAGTCTGCAAGTTTCTCATACAGTTTCCTGGGAGCAAGTTATTTCTTGGGCATAAATAATCAGTCTTAATTTAGCCACTTGTAGTGCCCATTTTTCCAAAACGGTCATAAAAAGACTTGCAAAGATCGGGTTGGTTAGATGATTCACCTTTCAACATGCATGCTCAGGAGTTCCACCTTATAAATCTCTAACTACCTTATAAATCTCCCTGAAATCCCTAACATCAGTGAAAAGCAAGCATCCTAACCAGAGCACTCCTTGTTTTGCAGTAGGAAGTGCAAGAATAAAAAGGCTTTCAGTTGCTGATAAAAAAGACAAGCCTGACTATGTAAGTACTCTGACCTCCTTTTTCCTAAGAAAGGGCAGTTGTCTTGCTGCCTTCCAAACATGTCTGGAATCAAACAACTGATGCAACAGAACAAAGAGAGAGGAGCTTATGAATAAAGGCTCAATCTTACTTAAGGCACAAGGCTAGAAATAGACTAAAGGAGGAAAAGGCAATCATTATGCCCCTTCTGAGACTAAAATGTGCTTCTCTTTTGGGAAACTGTAGATAAAGCTGAAGTCAACTGAAAAACAGATTACAAGTCTGAGCCTTCAGCTGAGAGAAACATATTACAGACCTCCAGCAAGTTCCTACATAATTCCATCCAATTTAGGGCTGTGGCTGACCATACTTTAAGTTTGGTTCTACAGCAACAAGTCAGACTCGTCAGGCCAAAGCCCAAACCTTGGTCAAATGTTACAACAAAGTCACAGCCCTAATCTTGTCTAACGTGCACAATATTTATCCATAAATTAAATATTTCATCTTCAAGACAGGACTGAATTTTCCTTATGATGTGGATGTTGGAAAAAGAAGTCAATACATTCCTCTTTTTATCGATTCTACAGCCATGACAAGCAAAGTAGAAACCAGTACACTCAGAGCATGCCTAGGAAGCACAAGCCAGTTTCAGAGATGGCCATGGTCAGAGAAATTAATACTTGACACTTCTTAAAAAGGCAAATGCATGAAACAATAGCATCAAGCTAGAACACCTTAGAACAAGCTAGAACATCAAGCTAGAAGCCTTACTTGGTGCAATAGTTGCATGTGGCCGACACGGAGGAATGGGGTATGGAACTGGTTTGTGTGGATTGTACGTCGATGGAGCCTACATAAACAAAAAAACATATGGAAAAGGCAATAGTGAAAGCATTACCTAATATTTCTCAGACAAAACGCTAACATTCAGATACTCAGGCATTCTTCACTACATACAGGCATTCTTCACTACAAATATATGTGATATGAGCTTTCTTCATAATATCCATAGTCAGTGCAAGTATTTCACTCTTTTCTGAAACAAACATCACTTTCTTATCAAGTACCTTAAAAACTCCCTGAAATCCCTAACATAAGTGAAAAGCACTGAGAACAGGTGGGAAAGGGAACTCCTTTCTGCCTCGCAGTTCTCACACTCTGCAGTCTTGGACTGACTTCTCATAGTAAAGATTTAGCACATTCAAACCTAACCAATATTTCTGAAGGTATCTGTGCCTTTAAAATAATACAGTTTTGTAGGAAACATCTCAATAAGTAAAAGCGATAATAAAATATTTGAACAATACTTCAAAGGAGTAACAGGTTCATTGAAAGTTTGTCCCACATGTTTATGAATTTTGAAATACTGATCAGCTGTGTTGTTAAGAAACAAGAAGCTCCTTCAAAAGCACTGCTGTAATTTAAGTTCCCATTTTTGTGTTCATGTAGGAAATCCTCAGAGATCAGCTCATGATGGACTACTAAAAATGTTTTTAGCTTTCTCTTCTAATACTGTAATTTAAATTCTGCCTTCAAATGCACACACACTGTATCAAGTAGAGAATCCTCCTCTCCACAGCTAAAAATTGCAGCTTATTTTCAAGCTAAATAAGAAATTATTAAGCTTGCTCTTCTAATACTGTAATTTAAATTCTGCCTTCAAATGCACACACACTGTATCAAGTAGAGAATCCTCCTCTCCACAGCTAAAAATTGCAGCTTATTTTCAAGCTAAATAAGAAATTATTAAGTCATATTAACTTCATTATAGAAGTTTAGCTTCAATTAAATTGCTGATCTACATCTTCTTGCAACATAGCATTTTATAATAAAGCCTCATTGAATTGGCTGGTGGTTATTTTGGGTTTTCTTGCAGTTTCATTTATTTGTTCACATACTGGTTTGGATGGTCCAAGTATACGGGCTGCTATTCCCTTTCCTTCATTAGTACATTCTTCTGTGTCCTTTTTGATAGGGGTTCCCTGAAATAAAAGAAAACGGAACAAAGTATTAATTTAGAAGCAAATATTGATATAGAATTTCTGCCATATTTGACTTTTTCCTAACTACCTTTGAGTTTTTAAACTTCTGAAGGTAACCATGTTTGCCAGAAAAAAAAAATAAACAACAACAGTGCTTCAGGCTTGTAAGATGATGAGTAACAGCATTCCAACAGCTTGGTTTGTATCATAGCTTTTGTAAAGAGAGGCATTTTAAACAGTCCATGTTGATAACGGAATTCTGCATTTTAACTTGTGGATGTGATAACTTATATTTCATAGTCCCTTAAGCGTTCACAGAAAATACTTAACATGGTTGTTCAAGAACTACACTAAGATTAGCAGTAGTACTGTAGCAACTGTATTATGCCATCTTATCAAGCTACCAGTAAGGCTCTTTACATTTCTCCTGATTCTGCCAAATACTGCAGGATTTTATGTGTTCCTGATATAAGCAATGTCTAATTTATGAAATAATCTTTACTTGAAGCAGCATAGAAAGAATGGGCAAATAAAAATAATGCAACCTCCCAACAAATGTACATTGGTTTGACCCCAGTCTTCCTTCCATGTATTCAATTCTGGTTTTAGTTATACTACAGTGAATACTAAATCAAGGGTTCATTTGTGAAAAGCAATAGGATCATATTTACTGGAAAAATTCCATTTATGCGGCTTGGTTTGCCCTTAGGATAAGGATTGCCAGGAATCATGCCACAGGATGATATCATAGCATGAGGAGCCTTACAACCTGTCTTGGAAGCCTGCAAAATAATCAAGAAAGATCATTATTTGCCATCCAATTCAATGTTTTAAAGGCATTTTACTATTTCATGACATTTAGACTGCATGAATCCATCTACGTGGAACAGCTGAAATCTTCGTCTCAAATCTTTTTCCAAATAATCCAAATAAGTGTAAGGTTCTGCCAAAGCCCCCTTTACTTTGAATAACTCTACTTGGACCAGTTCTGCTTAGACTGAATTTGGGCTTAAGCCCTTGGTGTTCTCTAAAACAAACTGTTTCCTTCAGCATTGGTTGCAATTCTGTGTTCCCTTTTCCACACATTCCTAATGCCTACAGAAACTTCCCCTTTTGTTGCACAAGCATTACATAGCTCTTATCTTTTTGCAGTTGCTTTCAGCTTGTCTTCCACCACCAATTCCCAACAGTCCTCATGCTAACTCCTGACCCCACAATGACCATAAGGACAGAAACAATACTGTATTTGACAGAACCAAGGATGATAGTGTATCTTGATTACCTGTTCAAGAATTCTTCTGCATCTTTTCTTCTCTGACATATTAATTCTGAACAGATCTTCAATAAGGCGATAATTCTGAGCATCAACAATGTTGCTATAAAGACAGTGACAGACAATTACTTATGCCATTCCATTTGCATAAGTAGAAATAATGCACCACTGAAAAGTGACCAACACTTATTTAGCAACTACCCCAACAGTACATTAAAAAACCCATAATTAGTTCAGATCATACTATTACTATTATTAAAATAAAAACCTCCAGCCCAAATATGGACTTCATACCTCTAAGTAAATCATGGTCTTAGAATTAAATATCAATACAGAACAATGGATGATGATGGCCAAACTTTATTGCAAAAAGAACTATGTTGAAAAAACGAATTTTGCATCACAGTAGTTTGTTAGAAAGCTTTAACTGCTACCAGCACACAATTCCTAGCAAAGCAGAAAACCTGCAGCTACTCAGTTTGCCAATGCTTCTTGCTCATCTGGTAAAAAACCCAAGTTTTCATCTCATTTACTCCAGAATGAAAACGATCAACTCCTGGCAGTTCTCTCCAAGTTCTGAAGAGCTAGTGAAAATCTTCAGATAGTTCTAAAAAGTACTCTTCCTTTCTCCTCTCCCCAAAACAACACTAGACGCACCAGGAAAAACAAAATGTGTGAGTACAAGGAGAGCAGTGTCTGATTCTACCTGCCTTTTTCAAAATCCTGATCACAGCATCATTCTGTCAAATACTACCTGTGCCATCCAAACTACTAGAAATACAGTATGGTACCAAAAATTAGGACTTCTCAAAGGAGGATATTAGACAGAAATTAAATCAGCAGAATGCTGAATGAAGAAATGCCTCAAAGAATGGTATTAAAATGTGAATGGACTTTCAGCTTTGTTCTCTAGTCCTGATTAACAAAGTAAGCAGCACATAGATTTGGGTTAGGATTTCTAATCAAGACTCCCTTATTATGCTCTTGTACTGTAGAAATTCAACAGCTAAAGATCTATATCCTCAGTCTTAACTGTTTTATGGATATTTATATCATGAATTTATATGCCTTGGAAAGTTCAAGCAGGCTGTAATATACAGCATTCATAGGCAAGGCAGATGTACTCAAAGCAAAAAAAAAAACACACCAAAATAACCTCAAACAGAACAATATTCTTATAATAAATCCCCTGAACCAAGCAGCAGAGTTCCAATGTAAACATGTGTAGGTAGCAGATCCTTTGAAGCAGCTGTGTTCAGTACAAAAACTCCAACTTTCTCTGTAAACATGGAGTATCTATAAATCTTGTATAGAATGTAGATTTGTCAATTTAAGAGATCTATTTACTTAATTTAGAAGGTTTTTCAAATGCAAAAGGGGTCAGTTCGCAAAATATCCTGGTCTCAAGTCTTTCACATATCAGTGAGCAGAGAAATAAGCTTAAGGCCCTCTTCATTGTCTACAAGATTTGAAGACCACTGTAGAAACATTTGCAAAGTGGCAGTTTTCCAGCAGGCAGAAGCCCACATAGCAGCATGCTCAAGACTCATAGAATCCTTGAATGGTCTGAGTTGGAAGGGATCTAAAAGATCACGTAGGTCCAAGCCCACTGCCGTGGACAGGGACATCTTCCACTAGCCCCACCCAGCCTGACCTTGAACACTTCCAGGGATGGGGTATCCACAACTTCTCCGAGGAACCTGTTCCAGCCTCACAGTCAGGAATTTTTTCCTAATATCTAATCTAAACCTCCTCTCTTTCAGTTTGAAGCCATTTCCCCTTGCCCTGTCACTACATTCCCTTGAAACAAGTCTCTCTCCATCTTTCTTGTAGGCTCCCTTCAGGTACTGGAAGGCTGAAATTAGATCAACTCCAAGCCTTCTCTTTTTCAGGCTGAACAAATCCAGTTCTCTCAGCCTTATGTCTACTTCTAATTCTTCTAATTCACAAATCAGTAATGGATTTGTGCTTTACCTTAACCAGATATAGTGCCTCCTTCTAGAAGTATGTAAAGTTTATATGCTCAAACACTAGCAAAACCAATACAGGTTAAGGAAATATAGCATGAAAGATACTTACGAAGCTAATATTTCAAGGGCAATAAGTTTATCTTTACTGAATGTGAAGCAGTTGAGAATATTAACCATTTTTGATGCTGGAACTGCCACTATTTTCTGACAAGAAAAAAAGAAAGAAAAAAAGTGCATATAAAATAAAGCAGTACAATTATTTTAAACTCAGAATTATTTTACAACTCAGTAACAACTTCACATGGTGTGTTTCAGACAACACTTAACAGTCTCTCCCTCCCATTGGGAAAGAGATTCTATACACTAAATTACGAACAAGAAGCTTTCAACAGCACTTGCCCAAAGCAAAGAAATCAAGAGAGTTAACAATAGTTACAAAGGGTTACATCTCACAGGAAAGTAAAAGACACTTTAGTCAGAAAAGATACCCTGTTTAGATGTAATAGTTTCATAGCACTGAAGAAGCAGCAGATGAAGAGGAAACTTTGAAGATTATAAAGGGTACATTGAGTCATCAGTTGCAAAAGTAGATATCACAAAATTAAAATAAGATTATAAAAGCAAATTTATTGCTCAAGATTATGTCACAAGAACTTACATGTTGTAAAGCCTTTATTGCCTTGAGCTGTGGTTCAGCCCAGGAAAAGTATCTCAGTAACTCAACAACCTGCAACAGTAAGGTCTTCAATTAATCTTTTGAGATACTAAAAAAGTATGCTAACAGAATCAGTATGATCTTTCCATTTTTATAGTACAGTGGTCTACTGCTAAAAAACATCTGTCTGCATGTTTGATTATCAGTGCCTACTAGCATCTAATTTTTTTTATTTCTAAGTAGGCATTTAAAAAATCTGTTATGAGATTAGGATTTTCTATGGAAATATTTAAAATAGATACTTACTACATATTTGCATATATGCACAACAATGAGATTGTATTAAAATAAAAAAAGAATCAACTATCTCTGAAAAAGCTTAAAAACATTCAGTATCTCAAACAGCATATTTACCAAATATACACCAATAAAAGTAATCAGAAAAAGAAATAGGAAAAAAAAATCTATATAGTAATAATATAAGTTGGATAATTATTACTGCATGCCTATAGACAATACATGCAAAATAATTCTAAATTCCATTATGACAAACTTATACCATTTTCCACACACAACCAAAACCATAATGACATTGATGACAAAACAACCTGGAACTATTTCTCACAGTTCAACGCTGATATAATAACAAGGAATTAAATCTTCTCAGTTAATAAATAAAAAAGCTAATATGCTCAGCTTTTGAATAATTGGAGACAGTCTGCATTATTGAGTACACAAAAACCTCCCATTAAACCCATGACAGTGTTGACTTTACCTGTTCACTAGAAAAGTATCCATGAACATATTCAATAGCTTTTAACTTGTATTCAGTCAGTACAGCCTAAAAGATACAGAAAAAAAAGTTGTACAATTAGTCCCTCAAAAATTATAATTATAGTACCATCATCTACTAACCTATTAATCTAAAAATTTCTGCCCCTACAAAATGACATTTGTATCAATCACACCACAGCATTTTTAAGTAATAGTATCTTCCTTAGATAATTGAGAACAGTGAAAACTAGAAAGAAGTGATCTAATTCTTCTGTTTAAAAAATTACTCATTTTTTATTGAGTTCATTTTGCTTTTTTATTGTTGTTTATAACTACTGAGAGAACATCATCATTACCACTCTTCTTTCTGCCCCTAAGCTTTATATCAATTTTACGTTAAACAGTTGATTATTCAGACAATCTCACTGTATGTTCCCTGCAAAAAAGTAGCAAAGCATCTACTTCAGTGAATTTATGAAGGCACTGGATAACAAGTCTGCACAGATAGAATTAAGATTACAGTAAAGCTTGCTCCAGAGGTGGATGATTTCTAACTTAAACATGCAATCCCACAAAACAAACAAGGTGCAGTACTTTGATGTGGCACTTTTGACTTTGCAGCGAGACAGTTCTGTTGATAACCATGTAAGCTACCTAATAGCCAGCACTTCCTTTCTCTCCTCATACCCAGTCACTGAGGTGGGTACAAGATGTAAAGATGACAGGTGACAGCTGAATTCCTGCCCCAAACTGGTACAAACACCTTTCTTCCCCAGTTTCGAAGTCTCCGTCTGTTGCTAGATCTCACGAATATTCTCAAATCACCTTTAGCTTCACCCCCACATCCATTTCTATCTGCTTCCCAATAGCCCTAAAATCTACCCCTACTCTAAATTTTTTTGTTCCTATCCCTCCACACAGACAGACATGAAGGTCTTCATCACTGCAATCTGACTGTGAGTAGCACAGGTGCACAGAAACTCACTTGGATACTGTTTGAGGCAACTCTCTTCCTTTCTGTACCTTATTAAGAAACAAACACTACCAGACACACTGAAGCCACAGAGGGAAAAGAATTGCTCTCTTCATGCTCATTTTTAATTCCATTACTTCCTTCTCCATGTACTTTGGAAAAAAGCATGGTATGTCATACTTTTTTACCACCTCAAATGTTACTTTTCTTTCTTAAATCAATAACTGAGTGACTTTGTAATAAGAACACAAAGTATTGTTATGTATATTAATGGAAGAAATAAACAAACAACCCCACCAAAGTTTATTTTGCTATTAATTATAAATACATATGGGGAAAATAATACTAAGCTACACAGAAAGACATTTAAACAATTGTTCCTCCTAACTGTAGGACTGAGAATGGAACACACTAACACAACTAACTTGCGAATCACAAATAAAGAAGGTTCTACCAAAGAGCCAAAAATGAAGCTTAGACAAAAACATAGCAGCAAAGACACAAAATCAGCATTTGGGCAATGAATGTTACACTGCAACAGTACAGCTATTATTAACACAGCACAGCACTGATCCTTAGATCAACTGCAAGCTGGGTTTACAGGAATACAGGCAGATAGCATAGAGGAAACATAATTGCCTAAAATCACATGTCAAAAACCTTTTGTCTGAAGTCTTTAGTAATCACAGAGCGTATTCTGAAGGAATACTGCACTGCAGTAGCAATAATTGAAACATTACTCCCTCCCACCATGAATTCTCACAGAAAGCATTCATGTGCAAGTTGTTCCCTGATTAGTTGTTTTTTTTTTTGTTCCCAGATTTTCTACACAAATTCTTAACCAGGAGGGAAGTCCACACCCTGAAATGTCTTATTAGGCTGTCATGTTTTTAGCTGGTTATACACATACCTATTTTATAAGGGAGAATTTATGACCAAGACCTTATGCAAAAATGCTAGTAAATGCAGATGTGATAAAAAAGACTCATCCCTTGGGCTTCTATTGCACACTGATTTATACCTCAGTATATTGCAAAATAATAATACTGCAACTGCAGCCATCACTGGGCCTCATGCTGAACAGAAACTGAACTGCAACTCAACTGTAGTACCCAAGTCCAAACAAAGGAAATTTACCTTTCCTAGACAACCCAACATAACAAAAAGTCCACTTATTACAAAAATGCTAAGGATCCCTTTTCTGCCACGAGGCAATCTTATCTGAAACAAGCCTCTGAAACATTTTCACTCCAAGACAGCTTCAGCAGGTTACATAACTGTTCTACTGTGACACTTAAGTACCTTCTGCTTAACTGCAACAAAATACATCGTTACAGACTTCTACTTCCCATGCAAAACAGGAAAAATTAATCTCAGAGGTCCTGATTTTTTCCTCTCTCTTTTTCCACCTCCAGCATTTTGGTAACTATGCTAACAACTAACCTCCAGCTTTCCTGTTAAATGTAGGCCTCTGTGCAGAGAGAGGGACCTTCCAGACACCAGGAAGCCCAGGTTTGTATCTCTTCCCCACAACTAGCAGGTATTTTGCTCCGTTAGTTTTTAAACAGGGGATGCAGAAGCACAGCTCAGAGCAAGCATGAACGGGGGACTTACATCCTGGAGGACGCTGTGCACACGCTCCTAAGCTGCGAGAGATGTGGCTTCCAAGGACTGCCGAGTGCAACTTTGAAATCAGCTGATGTCCTATTTGCGCCTTATGCCTTAAATCACCATATAAAAGGTGTATACCTCACACTGTATCCGGTCAGGCCAAGCAAACGCAGCCCTTTTCCCCAGATAGGAGACACTTGGCTATTTATGTTTTCCTTCCTGATCTTCCTTGACAGTGAAAATGCTGCAATAACCTTATTCAAGTGCTTATTTCAAATAGGGCTCTTGAAGCACACAATGTTATTTCAGTGGCAGCAGTCTGGACATCCACATCTAGTTTTATGAGAGAATTAAAAACGTCTCAAAGCGAGGAAGCATGTCACAACAGTTTTACACTGTTACATCTGACACACAAAAACTAGAATACACCAGCAATACAGGATTAGTTCTTCACACCGTGGTGAAATTTAGTCTGTATTGAATCCTGAAGGGATTACTAAAGAACACAAAACCCCTGACCTCGTGTGTTCATCAAGAGGAACAGAATCATAGAATATTAAGGAGTTGGAAGGGGCCTTAAAGACCATCTAGTCCCAAGCCCCCTGCCATGGACAAGGCCATCTGCCACTAGACCAGGTTGTTCAAGGTCTTATCCAACTAGGCTTTGAACATTGCTAGGGTTGGGGCATCCACAAGCTCTCCGGGCAACCTATTCCAGTGTCTCACCCCCCTCACAGTAAAGAACTTCTTCCTAATATCTAACCTAAACTTTCCCACTTTCAATTTGCACCCATTACTCCTTGTCCTAAAGCCCATAATCAAATTATTAAACTAACATAACATACAAAGCGAAAAGTTATTACCTTCCTAATTTCATCCAACACGGTTTCAAATGATTTCTTATCCATCTTGACTAGTTCATTCAATGCATGGAGGAAATAAAAAATTAATAAATAAAAAAATTTTAAAAGGAAAAAATCTGAGCTACAGTCTGAAGAGTCTTCAAGCATACAGAAAAGCAACAACAACAACAAAAAAGAACGTAACAAAAATAAAAGTCAGGGCACCGAAGGCGGCCCGGGCTCTCCTCATCCGGACACAGAGACAAAGGCTCCAGCCGGGCGCTGCTGGGAGCGCCGCTTACGGCGCGTCCCGGGGCCGCTCGGGCCGGCGGTGAGAGCGGGAGGGCGCGGGGCTCAGGGTCGGATGGAGGGGCAGCGCGGCCGCTCCGCTCAACACGCGGCGCCGAGG
>VYXB01000990.1:297959-335483 GCA_013397135.1 Pachyramphus minor
ACATTGTTGACGCTGCTTGCTCTCCTCGGCGCCTCCCAGGTGCGCCACGACCATCCCGGGCTCCGTGCCGGGGACTCCGGCTACGGCGGGGAGCAGGGAGGGGCTGCCGCGAGGTGGGCGGTGGGGCCGGGCGGGGCCCCGGGACTCGAGAACTCTCCTGGTCCCGGTGCTGTCCCGCCCGGCTGGCGGCTGACGTGGGGCAGGGGGGGGGCTGCTGATCCTTTTCAGGGATTTCCAGGCATTTTGCGGCGTTCGAGGGAGGAAAAAGTAATGTCGGGGTGAATGACTTCCCACCTGTTGCTGCTGTCAGGTTTTCTCTCTGCTGGATTACTCATGGTTTTCCTCCATGGCAGCCCAGTCTGTCCGCAGTTTTGTGTCATCAATGCACCCCTGCTCCCGGCAAGGCGTGGAGCAGGAATGTCAGGTGGCCGTGGGCCTTCAGAGTCACCGACGGTACTTTTTACCTCTGGACTGAGCTCTCGGTTTCAGCGCTTATCTTGCAGCAGTGCTTAGCTTCCACTTTTGTCGGAAAAATAGAACAAAATGGTGAAAGATTATTTTTTTCCATTTTCCTTTAAAATGCATACGTGGACCTGAGTCGGGCTATTCCTGGTGTTTTATGCTTCCCCATTTCCAAGATGCAGTTTTTCTTTCTTGTCCTGTTTTGTCCCCTTAATTCTGATCTTCCCTTTTTGTCATTTTCACATCTTCTTGAAGTGACCGTTGAGTCTGTTGCATTTGGAACCTTCTCCACTATTTTACTCATTTTAGAGTGTGTTTTACAGATAAAAATATTTAATAGCAACTATGATGTAAGAAATTTCAGCATGTGTGTTTTACCTTCTAACTCCAGAGGTCCCTAGTCCAAAGGACTTCATTAGCTAATTTTCAGTTTGTTGAAGTTTTCCCATTTGCAATCCAAAGTTCTAGCAGCAAGCCTGCTTCTGCTTATCTGCTTTGTTAATATAAATTGAATAAGTGAATTTATGATGCTTAAGCACACAGTTACTTTCAGCTTCATTTTTCTTTGATCCCACCATCATGGAATTTGATTACTACTATTTTGTACTTTCAGGTTTTAAAAGCATATGACTACTTCTCTCCTTGGAGGGAACAGCAGCAGATGTACAAGCTGGACATAGGCTGGCCTAAAACTCCAGAAGATTTCACTGGCCAAACATTTTGTGTTGCTGTTGACTCTCTTCATGGTTTGGTCTATGTAGGACAAGTGAGTGGAAATGCTGTATTTCTCTATTTGTTTTTCAAGTGTATTTTTGGCTTTAAAGAGTCTGGTTTAGATTAGGATGTATTTGTGTATGTATATATGTCGTGGGTTACCAGCCCCCCCCTGGGCTGAAATGGTCAGGCCCAGGTATAGTTCCGGAGAAAAAGCCAATCAAAAGTTATAGTAACGCCTCTGCTAATGACATATTTAAGAAAACGGAAGAGAAGGTGTGTGTCGCAGTAAGAAATTCAGCCGCCATGTGAGGAGAGGGGCAGCGGCCCCCAAGTTGGGGGGCCAGGCCCTCTCCCCCGGCCTTGGGCCGGCGGCAGGTATGAAGTCTCTCCAGCCGGGATGTGTNGATCCCACCATCATGGAATTTGATTATTACTATTTTGTACTTTCAGGTTTTAAAAGCATATGACTACTTCTCTCCTTGGAGGGAACAGCAGCAGATGTACAAGCTGGACATAGGCTGGCCTAAAACTCCAGAAGACTTCACTGGCCAAACATTTTGTGTTGCTGTTGACTCTCTTCATGGTTTGGTCTATGTAGGACAAGTGAGTGGAAATGCTGTATTTCTCTCTTTGTTTTTCAAGTGTATTTTTGGCTTTAAAGAGTCTGGTTTAGATTAGGATGTATTTGTGTATGTATATATGAATAAATTTTGTATCAAAATAAGAGAAAATATAAGTATAGATGTCTCTGCTATATCTATTTTTCAAAGCAGTTCCGGTACCATATTTGTTTGCACTTTTTTTTAAAAGAAAGCATTACATTTCTGTGGTATGAATTCTGTGGTATGATCCGACTTCACTGAGTTACAGCTGCTTCTTCCCTTAGCTGCAAGGGAAAATGTGATTCTGTGGCAACTGAATCTTCCACTCCTTCAGGCCTTGTCCCATGAAATCAAAAAGACAGAGCTCTTTCAACTGATTACAGTAATTGAGTTAAATTATTTCCTCTACCCAGTTCTATCCATCGGTATCTCTAGGCCATGGATAGGTGGAGGGAATTAATTATAAAACACAGTATAAGTACTTGAGTGCCATGCAGTTAATAAGCACAGTTACAATTTTTCATGCCTGTGTTATACTGGGCATATTTTTCCACATGAACATAAAGTCACAATTCAGAATGAAGGCCAAAATAGCTACAGGTGCTTAGCTGCTCTGCAAGTTGGACTCTTTATGTGATTTAAAGTGAAAGTCTAGACTGAGTGGAAGGTTTTTCATGCTAAACTTAGGCCCTTCTGTCTCTTTCTTTTTCTAGATGGAAAAGAGGTCTAGTAGACAATCATCTCAGGAGATTTTTATGATTTATGAAACATTGCAGAAACTTCACAAAGAATAATTTAAGAAAATGTTATTATTTGCTTAATATGTTTTCTTTAGATCTTTTTTTGCCTTTTCAGAGGGGAGACAATGTGCCAAAAGTACTTGTGTTCTCAGAGGAAGGCTATTTTCTTTATTCCTGGAATGATACAGTTGAAATGCCTCATGGTATCTTTGTATGGAACACTGCAACAGATAGTTCAGTATGGATCACGGATGTTGGAACAGGTATGCATGGTGGTGATGTGAGAAGTATTAGGTGGGGAAGAAAATGTTAATAGTGAAGTTTTAGCTTTAAACAGCTAATTTATTTAAGTCTCTCAAATAATTCTGAGGCAGATTTGTGCTTTTCTTGCTGTGAACAAACTTCCCAGGTGCTGCACAAAACACTCCAAAGCTTCGTGATTTGTTCGGTGTGTCTGCTTACAGCTGCTGAGCTCAGTAAGCACTCCTCCCTGCTGCCATCCAGAAGCATCAGGAAAAAAAGCACAAGTTCTGGCTAGACCTGTTGTCTGTCCTAGGTTTAGTGACCTTAATACAATGAATGAATATTGTTGTAGCCTATGGATTTACAGTCATAATCTCACTACAGAATTTTGACTGTTTGATGAATTAATATCACTTGTGAGTATCAGAAGATTTTTAATCTTTGCAATTGGTTTTAATACTTAACGTTTTGTTTTGTTAAGGTGTTTTGGCACTTTTTTTTCTTTAATTCAGGGAAATATGGACACACTGTGAAACAGTATAGCCCGTTGGGTAAACTTATGCAGGTCTTGGGCACACCAGGAAATGCTGGTTCAAGTTTGATTCCCCTGCAATTTGATCAACCAGCGGAGATCTTTGTAGAGGAAAATGGAGATATCTATGTTGTGGATGGAGATGGAGGAATGAACAACAGATTGATCAAACTGTCCAATGGTATGGAAAAATGAATTGTCGCAGTAGTTGCCTATTGAAAATTGCATTTTAAATAACACAGCTTGGGAATACTTTTAAACAAGGAATAGGTAGAACTGTCATTTAACATGAATTAGAAGACCTTGTTGAATCAGACCCTGTTTTATTGCTTGTCACTTCAGGAAAAATATCCTAATCATTCATACGAAGAGGCTGAGAGTATGAATTTGTTCACTCTTTAAGAGAGAAAGCTAAGGGGAATTCTTATTGCCATCTTCAAGTCAGTAATGGGAGGCTATAGAGAAGACAGAGCCACGTGTTTCTTGGAGATGCACAGTGAAGAATAAAGAACACTAAGCAAAAGATGTAAGAGGGGTGAATTCCAATTCAATTTTTGGAAGAAAATATGCACAGTGAGGCTAGTTAGATTGTGAATAGTTTGCCTAGAGATGGTTGGTTATGAGTTAGGAGGAACTAGATCTAATTTCAGATTTGAATTTGTTACCAAGAGTAGTCCTGCTTTGAGGAGCAGGTTGGACCAGATGATGTCTGGAGATCTTTTATACTTGAATTGTTCTGTGATTCTAATTAGCTTGCTCATATACCCCAGTTAGGGCAGTGAGTGTGGAGTCTGCACATGCCTATGGTTGGAATTAGTGGAAGAGCTACATTTATCCATTATTCTTATCATAAAGCAGATAGTTTCCTAATACCTGTTTTGCAAAATGGTGAATTGTTAAAACCAAGAACTGCCAGGTAACAAATATAAAAAATCAATTTAGTAAAGAAATTAATAGCATAATCTGCCAACTTTTCTTTTTCCTTTTTTTTTAATTCAGCGTTTAACAAAATCTTAGGCTATGGCAGAAATGCACTAGTGGTTACATTTCTGTAATTACAGTCTAATAATCCAGTAGTCACCGTAGTAGTTCCAGTCTGTCTTGGTTTTATGTTGCAGGACTACTGTGTTTAAAAATTTAGAAATTTCACCCTTTACAAATTACTCAAAATAATTTTGCAAGGGAATGACTTAAAGATGCTTTATTTGTTGTTTTCTCACTGTGATTTTTTTACTTTCATTTTTCTCGGTGCTCGCTGTTTAGATTACAAAGAGATGTGGCTGACTGGAACAAATGGGACCGGCATTGGTCAGTTCAAGATTCCTCACAGTGTAACAGTGGATGCTTTTGGACGGGTAAAGAGTAAAAAAAATTATTTTTTCTTTCATCTTGCAAAAGACCCATTTGCATGTATTTGAACAAAACAAACTATAGTTCTTTATTTGAACTGTTGGGATCTGTGTCATTTTATGGGGGTTACAGTTTTCATTGTGCTAGTCATGAGCTGAAGTTTCCCACTGCAGATGCTACCAATGTGACTCCAAGGTTAACACAAAGATTCTGATCAATTATGTTATCAATGTCCATGCAGCAGCTGTTTCCCCTGCAGTTTGTAATGGGTTGCCATTGTGAGAGTAACAGAGAACTCTGTTCTGTAATAAATATCTACCCAAGCACTTCCACGTCAAGGGGCTATAATTTCATATTTGTAAATTCCAAATAAGTTGAAGATGATAGGCTCTAGCTAGGTTGTGGACATTACTCTTTTCTTCCATGCATCTCAAGGCATTCAAGAGTCCACTTCTGCCAGATGTTAACTGTGGTCTGGCTTTGGTCTGTCATTCTTGTAGACAAATTATGCAGCCGCTTCTTATTCTGTTTCAGTGAAAATAAGATAGCTTCGCTAAAACATGACTGTTTTGAGCTAATTCGCTGGTGCTACCTGAATCAGAATAAGAAATGTATA
Source organism: Pachyramphus minor (assembly GCA_013397135.1). Taxonomy (NCBI): domain Eukaryota; kingdom Metazoa; phylum Chordata; class Aves; order Passeriformes; family Tyrannidae; genus Pachyramphus; species Pachyramphus minor. Next base: position 303,222 of record VYXB01000990.1, read on the forward strand.
TAAAAATCACTGCTCTGCCAAAGTAGGAGAGAGAACAGGAGGGACATGGTCACTTTATGCTGAAGGGTAACTGAGTTTATTCACTACGAGACAGCAACTGCAATGGGCTATGATTTTATTGCCAACATAGTGTTGATGATCAGCCTATGTTAAAAATTAATTGTTAATTCCTAAGGAAACTAAGAGAATGCTGTAGTAGTGTTTCATTTAAAAATAGTGATGAAAGATGTCAGGTCGTCTTGTAAATTGCTCCCTTTTCAGTGATACCCCAGAAAAGTCATGAAGTTTACTTACCAGACTGATGTGTTGTCAACAGCTAAAACTTCAATGATTGTTGTGCAAAAGATGCCTTCACTGGAACTGTCTAGTGGTATTTGCCAGCTTTCATTGTTTCTGAACCCAGGTAGCACAGGATGGGACATAGACAAGCTCCGCAAAACTGATAAGACAAAACAAACTGAGTGTGCTCTAAGTGTTTAAATTGCTCAATAGTTGTAGTAGTATTTGGCATATCAAGAGTGCTTGCAGATGCAGTCATCACAGACCTGGATCATGAAGTGAGACTACCATGGAAAAAAAAAATTTTGGTGGCTGACAGACCTTTAGACAGATCTTTAGAATTAAATATATGGGAATATGTCTTCACAGTGGGAGGAAGAATCCTATCAAACATATCCATATCATAGCCACAAAAATGAACAGGAGGCACTAATTTCTCTGTTAAAGTAGTATAGAATAATTCATGTGTGTTAACTACAGGCCAGTTTTGGTTTATATCTGGAAGTCATATCTACTGATTTAGTTTTGAATGGGAAGGTACATTCTTCCAAATCTTTTTGACTACAGGGAACTTGCTCTTATAAGCAACTAATGCATTTGCTTTGTTCTATATGTGAACAGCCATGATTTTTCTTCTTAACAGGTATGGGTTGCAGACAGAGACAACAAAAGAATCCAAGTTTTTGATAAAGTCACTGGAGAATGGCTTGGGTCTTGGAGCAGCTGTTTTTTAGAAGATGGACCCTATTCTGTCAGGTATTGTTGAACAGTTCCTCTAGACATGTGCAATTACATAAATAAGGTGTACTCATACTGGTGAATTAAAATGTTCATTTAAAGCCTGATGACAAGGACTTAACCAGTTTAATAGGGTGCTGCACCCTAATCATATGCAAAAATCTGCTCAGTTGTATCTTGACAGGGAAATCCTGACTTTGTAACAAACCCCATGGATTTGAATGCAGGATTGGGAACTTCATTTTAAAGTTGTTGTGTGTTATTAACTTTACTGGTGCAGCTTTTACAGGCAGAAAGATTGTCTTGAATGAGTTTTCTGTAGCATAATCTGTCTCAACAAGCAGCCATACGAAGAGCAAGACTTAGAAGTTAATTTTCAGTATTTTATTGCATTATGTCTGTCATAGCCTTCAAAGATGTGACTATTAAGGCGTTTTTGTTTATATAAAAGTGCATTTTTTTTTTTTGAATCATTGGTATATGGCATCCATAATTCAAAAATATGTTTGTCTTTCACAGATTTACTGCTGATTACAAGTACCTGATTGTAGCTCAGCTGAATATCAACCGGTTAGCAATCTTGGTAGCACCACCAGTTGGCGCTATTGGGGACTGCGTTATGGTCCACACAGTCCAGCTGGCAGATGAAACCAAACCACACCTTGTAGATGTGGACATGAAGAGTGGAGCAATCTATGTTGCAGAGATTGGAGCCCAGCAAGTACAGAAATTTGTACCCTTAAGATGATGGTTTCCCACAACTGCCATGGCACAAGCTCTGTGACATATAAGACCTATGATCACATTTCCTGGAGTTCTTTGTAGCTTATGTTTCCTTAGACAAGCACAGAACATTGTGCTGCCAGAACCCTTGAGCCAGGAATCTGTTCTGGTCTGTTCTGCAGTTCTGGAGGAATACTTGGGCTCGTTTTAATAATGCTATGGTGGCTTTTGCTTTTGTTCCAATTGAAAAATTGAAAGCATTTTAATTTTACTATATAAAAGTTTATAAACACAACTGTTGTTCTTAAATGTATGGAGTCACCTTGGGGCTTCTCTGCTTAGCCTGTATGTTTTGTTAAATGGTCAGAACTGTCTGGAAGAAATTGTATAAATTATTTCCTGGGAGGAAAGGACCTCATTTCAATGTTTCTTCACTTTTTTTTTTTTTTTTTTTGAATCATTGTGCTGATTCTGTCCAACACCAAATATGAGGAGGTTTTATGATGTTAAATTAGATGGATATTGGTGTCAGTACTGATACTGGCATCTGCCCTAAGTGGTTAATGACATTAAGTATTGAAATCTGTTTTCAGCTCTAGCTAAAATGGTGAAGTCTGTAATAAGCTTAAGTTAAATTGATATTAGGCACTTCAGCTCAATTAAAAGTACGTGCACAGCAGCCAAGTACTGATTCTTAACTAAATCAGTTCTTAACCTGATTTGATTTATATCAGCATGAATTTTCTGTTCTGTAAGGTTTCACAGGGGAACATATTGAAGTTCAAGTCATTTTAAGTTCCTCAAGAAAAACAAATTGCAATTTGCTAGGAAAGTCTTAATCAGCAGTAGGGACTGGGAGACATATTATTTTCTTCCAATTTATCTGTATCTCTGTTAGTTAACAGTAATGTATCTGTTTTAATTTGGGAATTTTTAACTGTTTTGTTTCCAAAACTCAGACTTCATCAACTCCATTAATGTCTAGAGGTAAGTTTCTTGCCCTATATCCTGCCAGATGACTCCCAGGCTCAGTCCTAAAAAAGTGTTTTTTCTTTCCCTTTTCAGACCAGAGTGGTTCTGTTTTCTTTACATGTTGCTAGAAGACTTTAAGTTCACTTTATAGCATACAGGGAACTGGGTATGGAAAAATGGGATGGGGAAAATGGCATGGCAGAAATGAGACTGAATAACTGATTACCAGAGTAACGCTGTGGATCTACATTCCATATTTTCTAGCTCTTCAAAACATTTAGGAGGATTTTTGCTGTTTCCATGCACTTATTCTACTGTGTGGACTATTTTAATGCTGATTACCAGCTAAGAGTGCCAATTTTTTTTACTTCCATGGAAAGGGAATATGGGAAATAGACTTCTACTGATGGGAAATACCCATTTCAGTGAATGTTATCAAAAGCAAATGCTTCTTAATTTGGCAGGTTTCAATCTATGATCACAAATTTCTGTGTCAGCAGATGGAAAATCTGTCCAGAAAAGTCAGAATCATACTTTTTGTGGAAAGTAACTCAGCAGTGGAGCCTGATGGCCTGATTTTAGTACTATTTGAGATTAATGCACTAAATGTGAATGCTTTGTTGTTGGCTACATCCACAAAACCAAAACCGGATCTCATCTGGGGCTGCCCTCACACAAGCCTGAGAACCAGAACTTCAGGGTTATTCACTAGCAAATATGGTCCATTACTCGCATGGTCTTGAATGGTTAGCAATATTTATTTGCTGAAAAAGTAGCAGTACTTCCTCTAGACCTAGATGGATATGTCCACACAGTGTGTTGTGTGGATTTTCTAACTTGTTTTCCACCAGCTCAGGGATCTCTGCTCTGTGTGTAATTTTGCTGTTTCTTGCTTACACAAGGTGGATTTATTTTCTTAAATTTTACTGTAATGTCACAATATTTGAGCATATCTCAATGTGGTGTAAGGGGTCCAGGCATATCCATCCTTCCTCATCACATCCTTTCCGTATTTATTTTTCCGTTGTCACATCCGTTTGAAACAGAACTCAGCGCTCTCTGGGAACCTGCTTCTGTGTTCAGTAAAGCAATAGTGCACTTCTGGATGTCGACAGATAACTTAATTCTACAAGCTTCTGTTTGCTGCATGGATCTGCTGCCAGCTCTCTTTTTACATGAACTTTCGCAGCCCCTATGAATGGGGAACTTTCATGCAGTTTTGTCTGGCTTTACTGAAATAGGCCGTGGTGCCAAAATGTGCCTTACCACTAGGCATTTGGGTATCTGTGATAACAAGGGACAAGGGATGCTCATTATTAACTAGTATGAAATGCTTAGAGTCCTTTTTATCTCTGTGTCTGTGACCAGAAAATGATTTTGTGCACTAACTTGCTAATTCTATGAAGGTTTTCTTATGTATCATCTTGAAACTGATTTCTGAAAAAATGCATAGTAGGATAATTTGATAAAATAAATTGAGAATTTCCCATTATTAAAGTCTTGTGTGCTTTATTTCTGTAATAATATCAATACACACCATTGCAATGGATTACTTCTAAGTGTGGGGCCCTCAGCACTTTAGTAAGGCATTTAATAATTTCTGATACCAACATTCAAATGTAATCTTAAATTCCATATTATCTCGATACATTACTATTTCTGTGACCAATCTCTTTTGCATTCTAATTTATGTATCAAAACAGACACATAAATATCTGTCATATGTTTCCCTATGAGTAATTAGTAAAATGGGATGAGTTACATAAGAGCCAAGTTTAAAGAAATATTTAAACTATATACCCTTATGATGCTAATAGAGAAATTAAAAAGAAATTCACAAAACACTTCTTATGACAAATCAGGTTTTATTTTCAGAAAAGATTTACTAAACAGTCTGTTTAGTTTTTAGAGGATTGAGAAAGGACTTCTCTATGAGTTAGAAATACACGCACAAGAAGAAAAATAATATACTCCAGTGTTACCTAGCCAAGAAAGAAAACCTAAGGTGATTGCTAGAACCCCCCATAAATCTAATTTTAGGTAGTAAGTGCTAACTTCTAGGTGTGAGCAGTAAGCATTGGAGTATTGACTAAATGGAAATAGGAATATTCTGTATTTTGATGTCTCCAATTTTGCAGACTTTTTTTTAAATTGACCATTTTCTTTAAGAAAGTACCACAACTGTTACCTCCTGGGAACATCATCCAGTTAAGACCAGATCATGTAGTCTTCTCTCTTCACAGAATGATAGAATGGTTTGGGTTGGAAGAAACCTTCAGGACCATCTGGTTTCAACCCCTCTGCTATGGGCAGGGAACCTTCCACTAAATTAGGTTGTTCAGTGCCCCATCCAACCTTGGGTTATCCACAAGGTCTCTGGGCACCCTGTGCCAGTGTTGATTAACCATGATTTTTCTGTGATGCTAAACAGCCTTTTTTTATGTGTGTGTTTCTGTTCTCATAGTGGGCAATTTATTAACAATATTTGTCTGGCCAAAACAAAAGAAGCCTGAATCAGGTTTGTGCTATGTGAGATCAGATCAGTGAGGCTGAACCACCTCAATAAAAGTTGAAGGGGATGGTACACAGGGATGTCTGTGGGTCTGCTTGTTGCTGTAAGTTCACTGCCTCTGTGAAAGTGGTTATGAGTCTTTGAAGCATTAAGCAGTCAGTTTTCTTAGTTGACGCCTTCTTTAAAATTTGTGACCTGAGACAGGTGATCGATCACCAGAAGTGTTTGCAATCACTGAAGTTGCTTGTATAAAACGTGAGAGGGCACCAAACCCCTGCCAACGCTTGGCGAGCTCACTGTGAAGATATATTTTGCAAATGCAAACAACTGGTGTTTCCTGAATGTTTGGATTAAGTCAATAAAGATGACAGATTGCTCCAGACCTCCTTTCTCTTTTCAAAACAGGCTGCTTTAAACATAGCCTGATCATAGAATCATAGTCGTTTTTTGCTTATTACTACTGGATTTATGTCAATCTTTTATATCCATTTATATCTATTATATTTTTTTCCTAGAAAAAAAATCAGTAGTTTAGTGTCCAGAGGCAACTGGATATGGTGAATTGATTCTTGTAGTCCTTACATCATTGGAATCAATAGAATTGCTCTTGATATGGTGCTTTGGAAACATAATAATTTATAATAGTATAACCATAACAGCATAATTACACCAAGAGAGGGATGCCGGTATATTTCCCTGCAGAGGTGACCCTGAGTGAGATTGGAGCTAAACTTACTTAATCTCATTCACCCCTCCTTTCTCAGCCTTTGTTTAAAAATTTTGCTCTGATTTTTTATTACTATTTTGTTCTACTTTGGGGGATTGCATCTGCAAAAATTGTATTTGCCAGCAGTTGCCATAAAAAAATTTAGAATGCAGGTAAATGATTCAAAATATTTAAGTCTTTCAGTGTTCCTAAAACATCAGTCATGTTCTTATATGAAATTTTAAAGTAGGGGCATATTAATTTATGCACACAGGAGGATTTATTTGTTACTGCATTAAAGCCAAAGTGACAATACAAATGAGATATTTAATAGACATACTTTATCATAGTATCACATGTTTTGAGGCTGACAAAACCAAACGTGTGTAACTAGATCTGCAAAACAGAGGTGAAATCGTTGCCCAGTTACATCAGGAATAAGCCTAGTGATTCTGTCTCAGCTGTGGTGGGATCTCTTACAAACAAATTAAGACTTGAGAAAACTTTTGAATAACTAAAGTCTGTGTGTTGTAATCCATCCTAGTAGTCAATAAACATCATTATGAAGGAGAGGCTTTGTATTTACTCTGGATTAATTTGGCTTCAACATCATGTTTTCTGTTTTCAGCTAGCTTGGAGACATAATATGGAATTAATTTTTTTTCTTATCACCCATGGATTAATTTACAGATGATGACGGAGTCACCTCTTGCTCTGCTCCTTGTTTAAACTGCATAGATTGGAAAAGTTGACTTGTAGTGGAAAACTGGTAAGACTTAAATTTCAAAAGGTTTTCTTAGCACTTTTTAATAAAAGCAAACAAATCCAGAAGAACATTTACTGTATGACAGGAAGTCTGGATATTAGAACTGCCAAGCACTAAGCCTCTCTGTGTGCTATACAGGAGTAATACTATATCCCCATGATTTGATGAGGCTGAATTTGTTTCTGCTACTAGCTCTCAGTAAAGTACAGTACTGCCCCTGATAGTTGTCAAAGGGTGACTAAATGGTCAAGGTATAAAGGAACCCTACTGGAACAATAGACCAGACTAGATACTGAGTTTTTTATCTGTGTTTGCTGTTGAAATGCTTAGCAAATTTTCCATGGTGTTAAATTTGAAGAAAGAAAAAAATCCTGACACACACACAAACACATAAAACCAAATGAAAAAAGTCACCACACCTGTGTATGAGGTTTCTGTAGAGATTCAACAGAATTGACGGTTGTACCTTGCCAATTGACATAAACCATAATGAAAGAGTACATGTATTGCATACACAGCCATGGAATCTATTACAGGTCTTTGGAAGAATCTTTAAGCATGTATGTCAGGATGATCTGGTAAATAAAGTTTACTTCAATTTTCAAAGGGCTTTTAGCAACATCTCATTCCAAATGTCCATACAGAAATTGTGTGGAATGAGAAAAAAGGGATAATTATGGAAGACTAATTAAAATATTACAAATGAAGTATATTAAAAACTAGTTCTCTGTTGCTCAGTGTACTGATAAATGTTATGGAAATGAATTTGAAAAGTCAGGGACAGAATGCACTGACAATACTAAGCTATTTAGGCTTGAGATTAAAGACAAAAGCTGCAAAGAGCTGCAGAAGGATATCACAAGATTGAATGCCTGGGCAATAAAATAACAAAAAAAAATATAACGTTGATAAATAAAAAATCAGGTACAGCTAGTAAAAAAGAAGTATAATTTTATGCACTATGATATCTTTGATATATATTGCCATTTAGGAAATTATTCCAGCTCGTAAGTTATGATTCTTTGAAAATATCAGCTTCCACAGGAGCAATTGGGAAACAAAGAGAATAATGGGTGGTACTAGGAAAGTACCAGATGATCAAACAGAAGGCATTGCAATGCAGTTATGTGAATTCCTAGTGCACACTCATAGTGCAGGCAATTCTGCCTCTTCTTTCCCCTTCTAATCTCAGGAAGTCTGCAGGAGAACTAGAAATAGGAGAACAGGGGAAGAAAGGTCTGTTAAAAATCCTTGGCTGTATCCAGCTACTGTGTTAGGTATCATCAGCATTTTATCACTTAAGGCCTGTGCATGAACGTGCCATTTTCCCTATATCTGCTGTTCTGAACTGGTTTGGCTTCAGAACTTGGTGAGGACGTACAGTCGGCTGGCATGCCAATGTCAGGGGGAGAATACAGATAGGCAGAGACATGTGGTGTCTTATGCAGGAGAGGTTAGCTTGAAAGAAAGATAAGAGTTTGCAAATATAGTAAAGTTTTAGTGGTGACGGTACTTTTTAAATTGAACATACAGTCACAAAGTCTGTTCATTTGTCTTACCGAAAATCAAAAGTTTCAGCAAAGGAAGTCCAGTTGGTCAGGTTTGATCTTCTGAAGAGTCATGCTCTGGCTGCCTGTGCCACCTGTCCACTGCCCTAAAGATGAAAAGTGCTATACTTGCTGCATCAGGTACCAAAACTGGGGAAAAAAAATTACATTTTTAGGTAACACATCATCACCCATGGTCTGACACAAACACGAGGTAGCACAAACTAATCTTTGTTCAAAGATTGGAGCACTCAAAAAACTTGGAATTAAAATTAAGGTGCTCTTTCAAGTGTTTTAATGATTTCCAGCCCAGACACAATGCTGCTGGTCATGCTGGTTTATTTCATGTGCATTGGTGTAGCTGGAATAAGCAAGCAGAAGATGACTCTTCGCTCCCAAATGGAGCCTGCTGCAGTGGTCGTAGCAGAGGGTGACTGGTCTGCAAGCAAATGCCCATAATGGTCTCTGTAGGGATGCTGTAAAAGAGAAAGGAAGGAAGATGTCATACTAGGGGCATGTGCTTCAACATGTGTATAAATATTACAGTGGGAATATGTACTTAATCCATTAAGGAGGAGACCTGAAAGTCAGGGGGAGGAGAGGGAAGTGATTGTACTTAGCAGAGTCCACACTAACTCTGTAATAAGGCTTGCTCCATCTTACTTAATGCCCAGTCTAATTTCAGAGCTTTTAATATGAAAACTCCAGAAAATTGTTGTAAGAACAGATTATACCATAACTAAGGGTTGCCACGATGTGCCTCCTAGTTGTTGCCTTAACAGGGGCTTTGTGATGGATGATGCTACCAGACGAAGAGAGAAAGTTTGAATCATCTATAGAACAAATAACAACCTGGAGGAATTAAAAATATTTGGGATAACTTTTAAGGTGGTACCTTTCAATTGATTTGAAAATGCTTGCCTGTGTTCTTACAGGAATGCATGGTGCAGCAGAGAGATTATGATTTTCATTGTGTCAAATTTCCTTGTAATAAATTTACTTCCTTCTCATAAACAACTTAGTCAAGAGGAAACATAGGCTACAGACAGTATTTGTGAAACACCTTTTATGAATTAACCTGTTACTATTAATAGAGTCAAGCTGTTGTTTTTCTTACAGCTATGTCTGATGGTGTTTACCCAGCCAACCTGGGTGCCTCTGCCTCCAGAGCAGAGGGCTGCCACAGGCAACTCCCATCACATACTTGCCTTCTCTCTGGCCTGCTGCTTTCTGGTCACAGATCCTTGCACAGGTTGGCAGTGCACGAGTCTTCATCCCTGCACACAGCTCCCCAGCAGTGAGGACAGGAGGATAGACTGCACATCAGGAAATCCTGACAGCACTGGAGTGGCTTAATGTTAAGAAAGTTCATTTTGGTTTGGTTTTTTTTGGTTTTTTCTTTTGACCAGACATTGCAAAGAAAGGTGCAGCTTATCTGAAAAGGCAGATTTGCTGGCAGTCTTAGAGAGGCCACCTCTAAAGCAAAGCTGGTCACCAGGCAGTCTTAGGAAGGTTGTCAGGTGCTGTGAAACCTGTGCAGCTCCGCAGAGCAGTCATGTAAGGTCTGGAGTATCACAACTTCTTCTCCCTGTGCCCTTCCTGTTCTGTATGCAACCCGAGAGCCCTTCAGTCATAATGGCTGCTCTCTGAGCAGCACCTTCATTCTCCAACAGAGGAAGCAATCATGCTCCTGATGTAAAATCCATAATGATCTGCAGACACAAGCAACATTTGCAAGTATCTGTTGTTAGTGTAATTGTGGCAGTTTTAAACAGGGGACAAGCATTTGGGTATGCAAGGCCTTTAACATTTAGTTCTTTTTTTTTCAACAAGTATTTCACTAGGTCTAATAAAGAATATGACCTTCCCTAGCAAATGTTGACTTGCTCAAGAAAACAGAAGTCATGTAAATTTCAGATTGTATATATTGCACATAGTAAGTATCCTAGACACCAACACACATTCACTCGTGCGTACAGATTAAATATAGAGGTATGCAGCAGATGCAGTATATACAATCTAACATTCATACATATGTATGCTATTTTAATTTAATCTTTATTGATCTAGTCTGGGTCCCAGGCATGCTGGGAGAGAAGAGTGGTAGCAAATGCTTTTTTAATGAAACTGCCTAAGCCACCCAGCATCAGGAGTAGTTCTCTGCCATATTTGCACGGTACAGAAACAGCCCTTGCCCTGGAGACCTTCACCAAGAAAACAGGCTAGTGTTAAAGAAAAGCCATATATAATACAGTAAGGCTATCTGAAACCTCCATGCTTTCAAAAGGAGTTCTGTTTTCATGTGACAGATCCGTTAGATCAGCTCAGGTGTCCCAAGGAATGCTATTGCACCAGTCTAACTCACTGTGTTAAATCCAGTGTGTGAGTTTTAATGGATTTTATGGCATCCCCAGTTCTCGCAGTTCTCTCTTGGGGAAAATTTCAGCTGGGATAAGAAAGAAATAATAGCTGCTTGATCCAACGGGCCCAGACAGTGCTGGTCATTTGCAGCTGAATCTAAAAATCTCAAACCCCATATTATTTCAAAAGCGAAAAAAACCCACTTGGCACTGCACAATATATGAGATAAAAGCCTGCACGTTGCCAAGAGAGCTTGACATAAGCACATTGCAGATAATGAAACAGTGGAAAAATTTAAGAGAGAAGAAATTTTGAGCACCGTCTAAAAAGTTTTATTATAAACATACCTGTTAACCTGTGGAAGAATTTCATTTTCACTGTAATGTGGTTAGAGGTGAATCCAAGTAAACAAAGCATTCAAAATTTAAGTAGAACACAGTGGCATTTAATGAAAGTACAAGTCCATGACACAGGCTGGAAAATGTATCTTTTTTGTTAAAGAAAGATTTATGTGAACCTAGTTAAATTAAACGTGATTGCTAGTGCATATATTTAAAGAGCTAGTGCTGGGATAGAACTATCACTGGGATAGGGGTCTCAGATTCGAAGTGTAGGTTAGGCTCCAAATCACGAATGGCAATTGGTAACATTTAAGTAAACACCAGCAGGCCAAGTGGCTGGTATTCCCACTGCTCATCCCTCGCCAGGCTGTGACTCCACAGTAAGGGTGAGTCAGAAAACTGGGTGCATCCTCTGAAGCGTAATAATTAAATGGGCTGAATCCTGAATGGCTGGGTGTTCAAAATGCAAATACTGTTGCTTTTTTAAATTCAGCAGAGAACTTATTAGTTTTTTATAAAATCAGACACAGTGGAGGAGGGATGAGGAGTAAAATTTAAGCAATACTGTCAATGCAGAAACTGCAGGACAAATCAGATTGAGTTACTTCATTTTTGCTATGGGATAAGACTATTTTAGCTGCTGCATTTGGTTTAATTGCTTGGCCTTAGTTTTTGAAGTGGGTGAAAGCAAACCTGGAGCCTCATGTTGGTCTCTTATTTTTTGTTTTCTTGCTTACTTCACAAACGAAGGGAATGAAACAAAAGGGGAAGCTGGCTGCTACTCCTGCACCTACAGCCTGGAGAGGTTTCCAGATGCTCAACACGGGTGGCTTTTGTGTTGCAGCAAACCCAGCCATCCACAGACTACCCCAAGGGGACAGAAGGGAAGAGGGAACAGAGCCAGCCCTGGACAACTTCTCCTCCCCTTTTTTTTTTATTTATCTTCCTTGGGGCTCAGTCTTAGACCCTAGCTTTTGGTGTCCTGTTCCTCTTCTTCAACAAGGCTCCTGAGGAAGGGACTACAGCAGGCTTATCAAAATACAAGCTGAGATGATCGGTAAAGCCAATCATGTCACCTAGTTGAAACTTTCCAATAAGTTCTAATGCCTTTCTACTAAACAAGGCTTTAAATTCAGCAAAGGACGTGTCCTCTGCATGAGATAATTTCCAGTTGTTATTCCTGTGGAAAATATGTCATGTTTGGCTGTGCAGTAAGCCTGGAGATGTCCAAGGAACAAGAAGCTGAAGGAGGAGCTTCCAGCAGAGGACACTGAATAAGACAGGAGCCCCTGGGGAGAAAATAAATTGGTGATTGTGTCATTAAATATTGTAGCCATGATGCATGTGGGGAAAAGACAGATTTAGAATTACACAGATAACATTGTCTGGCACTTTCTATGCTTTTGCCTGCTTGAGTTAGTAAACTTAATAAGGTTTTTAATGTGCATATGTGCGTGTAAAATAATATGTTTTGACAATGTCCCTTTAACCTGCTAATCCTGTTTGCAATTCATAATACATCAAAACACAATGACACTCAATGAAAATAACTATTGTGTTAAGTGAACCCCAAAACACAGTTGAGGAACACATCAAATTACAATGCAAAGTGGGCTTTTGGTGTTACTGAGAAAGAAAATAATCCATGTCACCAGAGGTGGGTTGCTGCTTTGGATCTTACTCTTTCTTTATAGTTTTCCTTACAGCTATGTCCAATGGTGTTTCCAGTGTATGTGCTTAAGTGGAGGGGAGAAAACTATTCACCGGAAGCCTCAAGAACCTACAATAAAAACATTCTTCTCAGTATGCCAGTTATGCATTTTTATTACTTCTGTAATCAGCTCTATCTTTTGTTCCTTCTTCATTTTAATTTTATTTTTTCTCACCTTGCCTGTACACAGACTCACAAATAGAACAGGCCAGTGTCCCCTCTCACACCGTAAGATTCAAAAATTAGTCTTTAAGGAAAGATGCATTCAGTCTTTTTTCAAACAGAAATAGTAATTTAAGTCATAACAAGGACTATGAAACAATTTCCTGTAGTGAGCTACAATTGGTGTTTTCCTCTCTACACCTCTCCTAATTGCTCACGATTATTCTGACTGCTTATATAGCTTTGATGGGTTTTGATGTGCTCAAGATGCTTCTGCAAAGTATTTTCCTAGGCTGTGGTGAGCAGAATTATTATATAGTTGGTCCTAGCATCTTATTACTTTATAAGTTAAGACTTTATTAGTCTATCTTATTAAAATTTGCAAATGAAATTACTTTTAATTTGAAGGAGAATGATTTGATGGTAGTATCTGCTGAGTTCAGCAAAGTAAATCAAAACACACTCAGTGTAGTTGAAATTGTCTTGAAAGCAGAAAGGCAGTTGCACTGTGAATCTGTGAGGGTGGAGGTGATGAATTATACCGTGAAAGAAAATGAAAACCAGATGGCACTTGCCAAACACCAACACAGTACAGTTATGCATAATGGAGGCATAACCACATAGCACTTACACAAACTTGTTACCTAGATCCTCACCAGGCTGCTGAGCAGACTGAAGTTTGAGTTTTACTGAGGTGTCTGGTGACATCAGGGTTTTATGAGATGAAGACAAAGCAGCAGCTTGGGCTGAATGACTCCAGGCTAGAGATGAGATGATGGACAGGCAGTTTGCCAGAACCTCCCCAGCACTGATTGCTTTGCCCAGAACTGCTGCACAGTTTGGAGCCCCCAGTAGCGCCTGCAGGGCAGGGAGCTGCTGGTTGCTCTGATAACAGGGTACGAGGAAGGATTTGAAATCAGAGTTTGGAACAGTGTGGTCTTTCCCAGTGCTTTTACGACAACTCAGGCATCACTTTGGTGGCCACAGATAGTTTTAAAACCACAACTTCAGATGCATTATCAACTTAAACTTGGTGTAGGAAGAATCCAGAATTCATATAGGAAGAGATAAAACTTGTAGGAAAGGTTAAAACCCTGACTGCACTGTAGCCAGGAATAAAAATTGTCACTGGCAGCTACAGAAAAACTGGGATATCCCCCTATGCAAATACATCACATATTTTGTTGTTGCTGATATGACCCCACTCACAAGACCTATAGCAAGAACAAGAAGATACAACCTAGTGATGAGGGATTCATGTCAGGGTTGGGTTGGTTCTCCTGCTCCAAAGCATCCACAGTTTATAAGATGGGGAGTGCAGCTGTAAGTGCACAGAAGCTTTTGCACAGAGAGTTATTGCTTATTAAATGTTGCTGTTCAAATTTCTTTGCAACTTTAAAGTAGATTTTCCAGTCAACAGATGAGTCATACCCCAATCCTCTTTATTTTGCCAACAGACAAGTAGGAAGACTCAGCTGATATACATCTTGGAATATTGCCAGTTTACAATTCAATTTACTGTCGTGTTTGTTGTTCTGCTTTGTTTCAGTGAAAATGATGGATCATAATAATTATTTTGCATATTATACTTCTCTTTTAGTCCTTAGATCTAGAAAGGGATTTGGACCAGTTTTCCTGCAAATGAACCACAGTAGAAGCATACCATTTTTATTTAGAAATACCTAGGTTAATCTTTATTATCAGCAGTCTTTATTATCAACATCTCTTATTAGTAACATTAAAGAGGAAAATCAATTCCCAAGAAAATCCTTCTGGCCACTTTCCCATCAGCTAAAAGGTCATGGCACTGCAGACTTAAAACCTCTACATGACTATTCTTGCTGTGTTTGTTCCAGTTAAAATATCTTGTGAAATGGTAACATTAGTGCTTTATGATTAAATTCAACCATTTACAGAAGATCCCCTTTGGCTAGAATTTTCCACCATGCAGCTGAGATGCAGTAATTCACAGCACACCTGGGGCAAAAGAAGGTACAAATCAAACCTGGAGACGCCAACAGATCATGTAAGTACCCATTTGTAGGGGTTCTGCCATGCTGTGGCCCTATAAGATGCTCAAGGTGAAAAAGTTTGATCCATTGGCATTGCAAAGCTGACCCCTCCTTTGTCTGGGTGAGTGTTGCACATTACAACATAGAAACCTTCTCTGTGGGGGAGCTTCCAAATGAGGTCGCTCACCTGTCACATTGTGGAGGCAAGGGTCTAATAGATCTGTCAACTATTTTTATTCCAAAACCCACCTGCAAGCTGGTCCTGACCTGGGATGTGCACCTGCTGGCCTAATGCTCTCCATGGAAAAACAATGTTTGTACTTTTCTTTGGGCACCTGGAGGAGGGGACCAATTCCAGTATCTCAGTTTTAAAGGCTATGTCCACTCTATTAAAAATAACAAAACAGAGGTTTTGATCTGTATCCCTGAGTGATTGCCCAGGGTATGTCTCTCTTGTAGCACTCCCACCCCATCCTCTCTCTGGATGTCCTCTGGCATTCTGCTGGTGCCTCTTCAGCAACAGAATTATGATTTAGAGGGGTGGGGAACTTTAACTTCTTTTCTTTTTCTGAAATAATGTAAGGCTTGCTCTGCAATTCTGAACTTCAAAAACCTGTGAGTGGGTGTTTTGTTCATATTGATGTGTGGCGTGAGGACATATGCCAGTGTTGGAGGCTCAGGTTCATTCATAGTACCTTCCAGGAGGAGTTCCTGGGAAAAAGCTCTCCAGAAGCATGCCTGGGCTCTGTCTTGGAAAAAGTTTATTGAAGCACTCAGGTCAGTCCATGAGCAAACTAAAACTTCGGCATAGGAGACTTGTGGACCAGTGCTCAGCCCCCACTCCCTACCCCGTATTTATTTAGCTGTACTACCATACGAGGAGTCAGCACTTTATTTTGGCAAGAACAGTGTTACCAAATGAGAAGAAATAGAGTGACACAACTCATATCCAACACTCACTTTCTGCCAGGAAGCAGACATCACACTCTGCTGGCTTAAGAACCAGCTGGAGGGCCGGGCCCAGACAGTGCTGGTGAACAGGGCTGCATCCAGCTGGCAGCCGGTCACTAGTGGTGTCCCCCAGGGGTCAGTGTTGGGCCCAGTTCTGTTTAATATCTTTACTGATGATCTAGATGAGGGGATTGAGTCCACCATTAGCACATTTGCAGATGACACCAATTTGGGGGGAAGTGTTGATCTACTGGAAGCCAGGAGGGCTCTACAGAGGGACCTGGACAGCCTGGAAAGATGGGCTGATTCCATTGGGATGACAAGGCCAATTTGACAAGGCCAATTCAACAAGGCCAAGTGCCAGGTCCTGCACTTTGGCCACAACAACCCCCTGCAGCGCTTCAGGCT
Organism: Pachyramphus minor; assembly: GCA_013397135.1. Taxonomy (NCBI): domain Eukaryota; kingdom Metazoa; phylum Chordata; class Aves; order Passeriformes; family Tyrannidae; genus Pachyramphus; species Pachyramphus minor. Next base: position 319,411 of record VYXB01000990.1, read on the forward strand.
GGGCACAGAGTGGCTGGAGAGTAGCCAGGTAGAAAGGGACCTTGGAGTTTGGATTGACAAGAGGGTGCACATGAGCCAGCAGTGTGCCCAGGTGGCCAACAAGGTCAATGGTATCCTGACCTGGGTCAGGAACAGTGTGGCCAGCAGGAGCAGGAAAGTGATTCTTCCACTGTACTCTGTGCTGATGAGGCCTGGAATGCTGTGTCCAGTTCTGGGCCCCTCAGTTCAGAAAGGACATTGAGATGCTGGAACGGGTCCAGAGAAGAGCGACCAGGCTGGTGAAGGGACTGGAGCACAAGTCCCATGAGAAGAGGTTGAGGAAATGGGAGTTGTTTAACCTGGAGAAGAGGAGGCTCAGGGGAGACCTCATCACTCTCTACAACTCCCTGAAAGAAGGTTGTAGCCAGGTGCGCATCATTCTCTTCTCCCAGGCAACCACCAGCAGGACAAGAGGGCATGGTCTTAAACTGTGCAGAGGAGGTTTAGGTTGGATATTACAAAGAAATTTTTTACAGAAAGAGTAATAGACATTGGAATGGGCTGCCCAGGGAGGTTTTTGAGATGAGACTGGATGTGGCACTTGGTGCCGTGGTCTAGTAACCACGCCAGTGTTGGATCAAAAGTTGGACTTGATGATCTTGGATGTCTTTTCCAACACCGTTGATTCTATGATTCTATGAAAGCTGTTAGCATAATCCAGATTAAAAATATCATATGTATAAATATAGCAGAGAAGATATCTTATATCTCTCAAGTCAAAGTGCCTCCTGAGACATCTCCCAGGGAACTCCACTCATACCTCATCCCCCTTCCAAGGTCCCATTTAGAATTATGGTTTCATCTTATGCAAAACACCCGAAGTTTTTGGCAGAATACTTGACAATTAATACTGCAGCATGATCATGGAAATTCCTCTCTTGTTAATGGGATTTTCTGCTTGGCTAATAAACAAATTGTCTTGGAAATGAAAGCTGTCTCTGAGCCTGTTCTCTTGCTGGATTCTGGCCCAGCTGACAGAGAAGGAAACTCTAGAGAAGTTATGCTCTCTCTGAAAATGATCATGCTGTTAAGTGATGTGTAGTGGCTATTTATTTATTTACTTACTGATTTGGTATAGTTAATATCTGTTGCATTGCTGCAACCTGTCTCTCCCCATTGGTTTAAAAGGAATATTTCACTTTGGGTTCTATTTTCCCTCCTAGTGCTTTAGCCACATAAATCTGTTGTTGTTGTTGTTGTCTCCTGTCTTCTAGCCCTAGGGATAGTTTTCTGCCATAATCATCCTTTATCTCTCTTAACTCTTAACTCTCACAGTCCTTTTTCCCTAGAGGTGAGTGAATAGATAGACAAATGGGGACCAACAATGAATAAAAGCAGCAGGGTACTGCTGCATACCCCAACAGGGTAAAATGCTGACTTTACCAGTACTTCTTTAGACAATCACAGTTTCTTCTGAGTTACCTTCCTGATCACGACCTCTACAGGTCATTGCTGTGCGCTGTAATCACAAGCTTCTCAGACCAACAGTATACGTTTAATTTATCTGTGAGGCAACAAGCACAGCAGCAGCACTTCTGAACATAGATGATAATTCATTCTGACACTGTGTTGTGCTGTGTTAATATGAAAATGCAGTGCTGATTTTGTTTATTTGTTTTGTGTAAGGAGATTGATGCTAAATTTCCCCCTGCAAATCCAACAGGATCGTTGTGGTTTAAGATAATTACATAGCTTAGCAGAGTTGTAAAACTGCAGTTGATTCTAGCTCTAGGAGCCTGCCTTTGATGTGTCTCAGGTTCATCTCCTGGAACTGTGTGACAGTTTGTCCCCTGATCCATCATTTATTTATTTAAATTTAAAATAATCAAGATCTGTTCCCAAGGCCCTATGGAACTGCCATAATAAATCCTGCAAAAATACTGTTAAGTTAAGCCTCAGCAGTTCAGTCAGCCAGCTATCTACCTCCACTGTCAGCTGGAAAGCCTGTCTCTGCCTCATCTGAAAACCCTCTTACATAAATGCATTTTGCAGTGGGTCTGGAAATTCAACAAATTTGATATCTTCAAAAGAAAAAGAGGAACAATTTTCAGAGCCATCAAATACAACACTCTGTAAGAGTTGTGCTGTTCCCAGTTACTAGGTGCTAGAGCTTCTGAAGAAAGCATTTATTGGTGTTTCAGGCCCAGTTCACAGAGGACTTTACTATGCGCACACACACACACACNCGGGGGGAGAAGGTAGAGAATCCAGGAGTGGAGTTACATACAGGAAGAAGGGAGGGCTGGGGGGAAGGTATAAGATTTGGTTCTATTTCTCATTATCTTACTTGAATTTAACTGGTAATAAACTAAACCAGTTTTCCCAAGTTGAGTTTATTTTGTCTCTAACAGTAATTGGTGACTGATCTCTCCCTACCCTTATCTCAACTCACAAGACTTTTGTTATATTTTCTCTCCCCTGCCCNGTGTAGCAAGGTTTTGGTAGTGGCGGGGTCTACAGAGGTGGCTTCTGCCAGAAGCTTTCCCACCCAATGTCAGCCAGCTCCAACATGGACCTGCTGCTGGNCTCCCAAATATTCTACTTGGATTTCAGTTGTTGAGCTCATGAGGCATGTTTACCAGCATCTAACCCTGAGGAAACCATCACGTGGATCATGTTGTCAGTGTTTGTGCCCAAGAGGGAAGGTTGTATGTGTCTGGTGAGGCACATTGTATGAAAACAGGTAAAAGAGAATGCTAACAAAGGAAGAATGAAGTTACAAATAAAGTAGACTTAAAAATAGTGAAATAATTTCAACTATGACTTCCATTGTAGAAGCTCTAAACTCTCCCTTTGTCCTCTAAAGCTCATGTCCCTGGTATTTCCTAAATAACTTCCCAGTGTCCTATTTCTTCCTACTCCTGACAGTACTGTGGCAAAAAGGTCAACTGTCACAAAATTACCTACACTCATATTATTAAATTCTTTTACCCTCCAAAATCTTTGACCATGTCTAGTCTGCCTGATGTCTCTGCTCTTTGTTATGTAGTAAATCCTGAGCTCATGAATTTTCTGGAAGAGTGCTTGTGGGCCCAGACCAAAACCATGACAAGAACTTTTTGCAAACATTCAACACAATTTCAGAAATTTCAGTTGCATAAAGCACCTCTGCAATCAGCCAAGGATGCTCCCCATCCAAAAAAGCTCTTTAATTAGGAGGCTCAAGCTCTGCAGTTAAATCTCAGCTTGTTGTCTGTGTGCGCCTTTGGTCACCAAGGTGACTGTGCCTTGGGATGAATTCTAAGAGTCCAGGCAGACTATGGGCACAGTACTAAGTAGCAAGAAAACACCTTTCTGAAATCTGATTCTTAAACACAAAAAGGGGAAGTGTGACAAAAACTTGATTGAAGGAAGACTAGACTTTAGCTAGATCCCTAAATCCCTTTTTTTCAAATCTGATCTGTAGACTTTACAATACCAAGTAGAGCCAAGCACAAACACTTTCAATTATAAAGGAGTTATATTCTCTTTGAAAATCATCCTCTGTGGATTTCAGCCAAGGCCACATCCCAGCTGGGGAGAACTGCAGAGTTCTGCCTTTGAGCATTTTGGTAAAGAAGCGGTCTCATTGGAATGCTAAGTACCCTGGGACCAATATTAAATATTGTGTCGTGTTAGAAGGTCACTTCCCTCCTCAGTATTTTCTGAATGAAAGACTCCTTAGAATAGGGAAAAGTAAAAGGCTGTAGGATCATTTGTGGACATCCTATTAAGTGAGGCTGTGTACTGCCATTTATAACACGGCTTTGCTGAAGTCTTCAAAACAACTCAGCTTTTGAAGCTTGCAAGAACACTAAAAGATCATTCAAGGATCAGGGAGCACAACCCAGAGAACTGAGGTGTAAGAGTCTTTAACTGGTTTTGATGGTACTACCAGCATGTGTAGTTCAATCATACATATACATGCTGTATGTTTCACTAAAGTTGTGTTTAAGCTGTTTTTCTTCTTGAAAGACAATAGGCCCATCTTTCCCACAGGTGAATGCATTTTAGATATGTTCATAGGTAAAGCAAACACAGCAGCTGGAGGCTTAATTAAACATTTGCCTAACCACGTAAACAGACAATGATATATCTTCATAGCATCTGGCAGTTTAACCATTCACTAGTCATCCTATAATTAGCATGCTGATGAATTTAATAGAATACTGTTCTAATGTAGTGCCAGATGGCCATTCTGACTGACAAGGAGAATGACAATCTCTGTCATGTTTACTTCAAGGGTAGCAGAACAGCCAAAAAGTTCCTTCTTAGAGCACAACACTGATGAAGTAAGAGGGTAAGTTTGCTTTTCCTCAGAAAGCAACGGCTTTAATGTTGCAACACGGACTAAGCATGGTTCATGAACTTCCCATGAAAAGTTTCCTTGTTTATTCCTCCTATTTAGTAAAGACATTAGCTTGCTTGTTATGTTTGCAGAAGAACAGTATATAAGACAAATAAGGACCAATCCCAAGGTCCTGTGAAACAGGAGGATGTGGAGGACATTAAGAGTAGTGCTGGGAGAGGTCTGCTCTGCAGCAAGGCTGGTGAGATAACTCCTGACCACCTCAATGGAGCTTAAAATTGGCCCAAACACTACACAAGTGACTCTTTGCTACAGCTCCATCATTCATTAGAGAAATTAACTTTTACAAGGCAATTAGTGAAATGGCAAGGACACTAAAATGAGGAATATCCATGGAAGAGAAAACTAAAAGACAGAGATGAAGACATATTTGCTGTTGGTAAGTGAAGACAATTATTGTGTAACCATGCAGAGAATTTCAATAAACTTCAGTATCATTCCAGACTTTATAGACTATAGTGGAATTAGTAGTCAGACTATGGCAATCATATCATCAAAGAATATCTTGCAACTAAGAACCTCTGGGAGAAGATAACCATGTGTGACAGATGAATCTCAGTGGCTCTTTCATTTTGAAGCTGGATGCAGCCTGCTAGGCCAAAGTCTCCTTCATGACAACTATCAATCATGTTCCAGCTGAGCTCCAACTAACATTTTGAGCATTAAAACTTGCTGACTGGTTTTCATTCAGCATGTCTCTGTACAGTCCCTTTCTCTTAAATAATAAACCATACTGCCAAAATGTCAGTGTAGGAATTCTGTACATACTGTTACCTTATCAGGTACATGAACAACACACTCCACACTAATACCCTAAATCCCCTGCTACAGAGAGCAACTGCTTTTGACATGAGGCTCTTCCAAAATGTAACCAGACTGATGGAGATTTCAAACTACTGTTATGGGCTCCTGCAGTGATTCTGACTTACAGACTATAGCACAGTATGGTTTAGTGATCCAGGTAACAGTGAACCTGTGAAGGCCCACGTCCATGCTGTGCTGTGCTCATACAGCATCACCTTCAGGCCTGTGCTGTGCTGCACCTCTCCCTCAGTGCAGTGCTAATTCAGTCAGGTGATGATAATGGAGGAGCCCACAGGCAGCTCCCACTCCATACCACTGATTATACATTTGCATGCCCTTGCCTATATCTCACAGTGCAGCAATAAGTTATCATGCAAACATTCTCTGTTTGACAGTAGAAATTATGAATGGAGTTTTTTTCTTGTAAGGAAATCCTATAAGAACTTGAATGATCAGAACAGACTAATCCTTCCTTCCAATGGGATCTGCACGGCATGCTGCACTGATGGGAGGCTGTTCTAGTGCTGCCCAACTTGAAGTACCCAGCATCTAAATGAATGTAAGATTAACTATATTATTCTCCTTTTTTATATGCTTTATATGTTAGCTTTTATGGGCCTTACTTTAAATGATGCTTTACAGAATCCAGGTGCCTTTCTTACTGACACCATAACCTCTGTGTTCAAATCCCTTGTTGCAGATGTCAGGTCCTAGCTAGAAACATCTCTCTGCAGAAAAGATCCTAAGGGAAGGGGTGCCCAGGAGGATGAGTGGGTAACTGGCCTGGGTGCAGCGGCGGGTGAACTGGGCTGCAAGGCGAATCGCCCCGGTGGCTCCCATGGTGGCAGGGGAGAGCGAGAAGGGGATGTTTGGATGCCTCTCCCGGCTGAAGTACTGGGGTGTCCCAGCAGGAATGTGGGGGGAGAAGGGGAGGCCGAGGGATCTTTGCACTGCGATTGCTTATGGGTGAAGTGGGGTCATCCCGCACAGCCGGTGGGCAGGGGGCATCTGCCGCGCCGGGATGGGAGGATGGGGGGCTCCAGGGGTGAGAAGGGAGAGGAGGGGACAGGAGGCTCCAGCCGCCGGTGACGGCCATGACGAGGGGATTCCACGTTCTCCACCGCCGGGAAGATGCTCGTGCCCCTGTCGACGTCTCTCCTCCTGGCCGGGTCGGGCCAGGGCGACCCCCATCCACTCAGTGCAAGAAGGGGACGGGGGGAAGGGGACGGCATTCACATGCTCCGCTCCGCTCGTGATACCCTGAGTTTGGCAGGATGTGCAAGGGGTTATTGCTTTTCCAGGCAGCAGGGCAGGGGTAACCCCAGTGCACAGAAACCAGCCCCATTATCCCAGGAACAAAAGGGTGAATATGAATGTGTTGGGGCTGGCAGGGTGGGATGGTTTTAGACAGGGATGTCATGCGGGGCACTGTCAAATGCTATGTGTAAGTCCAGGTAGATGATGTCAATTGCTCTGTCTTTATCACCAGTGCTGCAGCCCCATCATAGAAGGTCACCAATTTGGACAGGTATGATTTGCCCTTAGTAAAGCCATATTATCTGTTACCAATCTCCTCTTTGTTTTTCATGTGCATTAGTATAGTTTGCAGGAGAATCTGTTCTGTGTTCTTGCCTGGCACAGAGATGAGACTGACCGGTCTGTGGTTCCCTGGGTTGTCAGCTTTCCTGATTTTAAAAATGGAGGTTATATTTCCCTTTTTCCAGTCATTGGGAACTTCACCTGACTGCCATGATTTTTCAAAAATGATAGACAGGGGCTTAGCAACTTAATCTGCCAGCTCCCTCAGGACCTGCAGTTGAATCTCATCAGGTCCCATAGACTTGTGCACAGCCAGGTTGCTTAGATGGTCTCAAACCTGATCCTCTCTTACGATAGGCTCAGGGTCTTCATTCTTCCAGTCTCTGCTTTTGCCTTTCCCAACTTCAGTTGCATGGCTAGAGCACTGTAGTGAGTTGACCCTGGCCGAGTGCCAGACACCCACTAAAGCCACTCTCTCACTCTCCCTCTGCAACAGGACAGAGGAGAAAAAAAAAACAGCTAAGGATCCCTGAGTTGAGATAGCGGCTGGGAGAGGTCAGTTACTGATTACCTTCACAGACAAAACAGACTCAAAGTGGGCATAGTACTTAAATTTATTATTAACACAATAAGAGCCAAAAAGAGAAATAAAACAATCTTAAAAACAACTTCGCTCCACCCCTCCTTCCTTCCATGTTCTCCCTTCTCCCCCCATGGGGAATGGGGGTTACAGTCGGTTGTTTCTGCTGCTGCTCAGGGAGAGGAGTCCTTCCCCTGCTCCCATGGGGTCTCTCCCACAGGAGACAGTCCTTCACGGACCTCTCTGACGTGAGTCCATCCCTCGGGCAACAGTTCTCCCTAAACTGCTGTCCCATGGGTCACTCCTCCATAGGGTGCAATCCTTCACAAATGAGCTGTACCAGCGTGGGTCCCCCACTGGGGCCACAGGTCCTACCCCGGAAAAACCTGCTCCAGCGTGAGCTTCCCTCTCCATAGGCTGCAGGTGCCCAGCAGGACCCTGCTCCATTTTGGGTCTCCCACGGGGTCACAGCCTCCTTCAGATGTCAATCTGCTCCAGCATGGGCTCCTCCATGGCCTACAGATGGGTCTCTCTCTGCACCCCGATGATCCTCCTTGGGCTGCAGAGGCAGAGCTGCTCCACCAAGGTCTGTACCACGGGCTGCAGGGGCCTCAGCTCTGGTGCCTGGAGCGCCTCCTGCCCCTCCTTCTGCCTTGACCTTGGTGGCTACCTTGTACTTCACATGTTCTTGCTCCACTCTTCCCTGGCTGGAATTCTTTCTGCACAATATCTTCTGTTCTTAAATATCTTAACACAGAGGCATTACTTTCACTCCTAATTGACTCAGCCTTGGCCAGCAGCAGGAAGCCTGTCCTGGAGCTGGCTGGCATTTGCTGCACTAGACAGGGGAAGCTTCTAGCAGCTTCTAACAGAAGCCACCCCTGTAGCTCTCACCCCCACTACCAAAACCCTGCCACAGAAACCCACTACAAAGACTAAGGCATAGAAGTTGTTGAGAATCTCAGCCTTCTTTTTGTCCAGAGTAGCCAGGGCCCACATTATCCCTAGTCTTTCTTTTGTTTGCAACATACCTATAGAAGACCCTCTTGTTATCCTTGATAGCCAGACTCAATTGTAACTGGGTCTTGACTTCCCTAACCTTATCCCTAGCTTCCTGCACAATTTCCCTGTATCCCTCCCAGGCCACCTGTCCTTGTTTTCACCTTCTGAAAGTTTTTTTTGCTCTGAGTTTGCTTGGCAGCCTCTTATCCATCCATGGAGGTCACCTATCATTTTTGCCTGATTTCCTCCTCGTTGGGATGCATCACAAAAATCAGTGTCTTGCCAGAAAACATAGCCTAAATAGGACTTTCAAATGCAACTCAATGTTATCTGGAGCTGTTAAACCCCTATCTAGGCTCAGGGAGCCACATGAAATTAATATCTTAACTCTAAGAAGATACAGCGTGCCAGGTTCTCAGATTGATCAGTCAAGTATGTCAAAAGGAAGAGGTGGTAAAAGGCTGCCACCTATAATACATCTCAGCAAGGAGATCAATACATCTCATACAGGAGGAGGACAGCGGTCAGTATGCAGAACTGATGACTCTATTAATCATATCATACTAAAGAAGACAGAAACTCTTGAGTTTTAACCTAAAAAATGCCTTTGTTTTATCTCATGCAGAACCTCTATGTGAAGCCCCACACTACTACTTTTGCTCGTTGTTTATCAACAGACAAGAAGTGATGGATGCCCCCATTCTCCAGCTGAACCAAAGCTCCTTGTTGACTACAACACACAAGCAACTGGACCATGTGGTGAAAATTGAACAACCATTGTCTTAGAGGAGATTGGATAAGGGGTGTAGCCATATACAGCAATGAATATAGCTTAAAACTTAAAACTAAAAAACTTAACTGTAATCTCAGGTGTATCAAGCATGCTAAGAATAAAGGAATGCTTTTGCTCTCTAAAACTCAAAAAGAGACTTAGAGAGTTTCTTTAACCTGGTTTTCAGGCATCATATTGATGACCCAGGTGGGACAAACTCCTGAAGATCAAAGGTCTTGTGGAACCATGGAACATCTGCTGGCACTAAACTTTTTTTGGTGGGGTATCTCTGCTTCCTGAGCCAGAAGACTTCTTGAAAATGTCCTCAGATTTAAGGTAGAAAAGCATTCTTTCTTGGTTTTGGTTTTGGTTTTGGAAATTTCCTGCCTGTCAATCAGCAAAAAAACGTGCAAGGATTTTTGGTTTTGGGGTTTGAGTCCTCACTAGGATTTTGGTTTGATTTCTGTTATAACTGTTGTGATAAATAATTTTTTGCTCTTTGGTTATTTTGGGATTATTGTGTTTTTGTTGTGACAACTCTGAGTGTGTAACACCTTGTGTTTAACATGGGGAAGAGACAATCGACAGGGTGGGGTATCCTTGGTCAGACTTATTTAAAACTTATTAGGAACTTGGCAGAGGATGTGGAGGTGTTAGTTGGCCCCAGGGAACACGGTTTGCATTTAAATGCAGCCGCGCCGGCAGTGGGGGGAGTTGCAGGAGCTGCGGAGGTTGTGCCGGGAGTTAAAGCAGTTGTGGGAGGGCGAAGCCGCGCGGGGGGAGCTGAAGGATCTAACCCGATTGATGAGCAATGGCAAGGGAAAGCTGAAAAATTTAGCCCACTTGTGGGACGTAAGCGAGCTCGTCCGGTTGAGGCTCTTCAAGCTCCCTTTCATCAAGCCGTGGGAAATACTGGTCTAGTAATGGTGAAAGTATCGTTTTCTATAATTGACTTACTACAATGGAAGGCTACAGCTGGGAGCTATCAGGAGAATTCTGGTAGTGTTGCTAAGGCTATGGAAATGGTGATTAAGACTCAAAACCCTGATTGGCAGGACCTAATGTATGTCTTGTTTGACAGCACAGAGAGGGAGATGATTCAAAAAACTGCAAGGACCTACATTGAGGCACAAATAGCTGCACAAATCCTACAGGGCAGAGCGGAGCAGTTACTTTCCCTTGACTGACCCTGGCTGGGATCCTGATGATACAACAGAAATGGAGCTCTTGATACAATATTGGAAGTGGGCGATGTTTGGAATAAGGTACGTGATCTCGAAATCAGTAAATTGGTCAAAACTACGTGAAGCGAAGCAGGACAGGAAGGAGTCCCTGATGGATTTTTTTAATAGACTGAGGGAGGCTGCACGCAAGTATACAACTTTGGAGCCTGAAACAGAGGACGGGAAAATTCTGTTAGTTCCTCTGTTTGTTGATCAATCCTGGGATGACATTAGGAGAGAGCTGCAGAAAAAGAAAGGACCTGAGGGTAGGGATCTGGGTAGATTGTGGGATATAGCATCAGTATCATACAGAAATAGGGATCAGCAGAAAGAAAGGAGAGATGTAAAGATAAAGACACTTCTAGAAGAAATGAGCCTAGTTGAGAAAGTAGTAAGAGGAACTGGTTGGGGAAGAGGGCGAGGCAGGGGCATTTCAGCCTGTTTGGGTAATAATCAGTGTGCTTATTGCAAGCAGGAGGAATATTGGAAAAGAACATGTTCAGCTTTAAAACTAAAGGATCCCCTGAATCCCTTGATGGCTATTGACAAGGCCTGAAGGAGACTGGAGGAACGTTCCCTAGGAGACCCTCTGGTTATGTCTGAGCTGGGGAAAGATGAAATAGAATTCTTTGTAGATACTGGGGTGCCATACTCTATATTAACCACTTCAGAAAGGAAATAGAGTCAGAATACTGTAAAGGTAATCGGTGTCACAGGAATAAGTGAAACAAGGCCTTTTTTTCAGCCCTTGACATTTAAGTTAGGAAAACCATGGGTGACTCATAAAATTCTTTATTTGACAAATTTTCCCAAACCTTTGATAGGCAGGGACCTATTAGAGAAACCAAAAGCTGAAATCAAATTCCAAAATGGAGGATGTTAAGGTCATATTATGTTAAGGTTATATTGTTCTTACAACTAAATATATTGAGGCATCTACCTTTCTCATATAGGAGGAGTACAGCTAAATTTCGGCAGAAGTTGAGGATGCTGTGATCCCTATAGTATGGGCTAGTGGCATTCCTGGGAGATCCAAACAAGCAGAGCCTGTAAGCATATCACTCAGACCAGGAGTGATGCTGGTAAGGCAAAACAAATACCTTTTGAAGCTAGAAAGTCACAAAGGACTAACACCTATAATAGAAAACTTTCTTAAATTTGGATTATTAGTGGAATGTGAATCCAAATACAGTATTCCTATTTTACCAGTAAAAAAGGCTGATGGTAAGAGTTATTGATTAGTACAGGATTTAAGGGCAATTAATAAGATAATAGAGGATATACTTTTGATAGTTGCCAATCCTTATACTCTCTTAACTGTATTAACTGATGGCTTAGGGTGATTTACAGTACTTGATTTTAAGGATGCCTTCTTCTGCATTTCCTTGAATACAAATAGCCAAGAATTTTTTGGTTTTGAGTGGGAAAATCTTGAAACAGGAAGAAGAACACAATTAGCATGGACTGTATTGCCTCAAGAGTCTAAAAATAGCCCTACCATACTCGGAAATCAGTTGGCAAAAGATTTGGAGGACTGGAGAAGACAGAATTCTGCGGGTGTTGTTCTGCAACATGTCAATGATATTTTAATTGCTGCCAAGGATCAAGATGATTGCATTCAGCTCACTGTAAGTTTGTTAAACTTTTTGGGACTCAGTGGGTAGCGTTTCAAAGGAAAAGGCACAAGCTGCAAAAGAAACAGTAGCCTATTTGCGTTTTGAGATCTTCTGCGGAAGTCAGCAATGTAGTATGAAGTGGAAAGAAGCTCTTTGTCAAATGCCTGAGTCTTATACAGTGCGAGAAATTCAAGCTTTTCTGGGAATGATCCGGTGGTGTTGCCTGTGGATAGCTAATTATGGATTGTTAGTGAAATCTTTGTATGAAGCAGGCAAATCAGCCCTTAAGGGTGTTCATGGTTTGGACAAATGATACCAGAGCTGCATTTAAATGCTGAAACATTTCCTGATGACAGCCCCAGTGTTAGAGCTATCTGATTTGACTAAGCCCTTTGATAACTGTTCACATATGAATGAAAAACGTCACTTTATGGGTACTGTCAGAGTCTCTCAGAGGCCAATGCAGAGCAGTAGCTTATTTCTCAAAGCACTTGGAAAATGACAATCAAAGGTGGCCCATGTGTTTGAAAGCTGTAGCAGTCACCATTGGATTAATTCAGGAAGCTCAGAAATTTACCCTCAGCCCAAATATCACTTTATGTGTACCTCATATGGTACAGACAGTACTCGAACAAAAGGGGGGCCACTGGTTCTCACCTAGTAGAATGCTCAAATATCAAGCTGCGTTATTGGAACAAGATGATATTACTTTCAAAACAACTTCTATTGTCAATCCTGCAATGATTTTGTGCTCAAAATTAATTGACAGTGTGCCAGAACATGACTGTTTGCAGACTATTAAGGAGACTTACTCCATCAGACCAGGTCTGAATGACATGCCTCTGGAGAATCACTGGACACTGATGGAAGCAGTTTCATGTGGGTTGGTAAATGAATGACAAGATAAGCCACAACAACTACAGGTGAAATAATCAAGTCAAAGGCCTTACCATCTGATGCATCAGCACAGAGAGAGGAATTGATTGCACTGACAAGGGCTTTGGAATGGAATGAAGGATGGAAGGTGAACATATGAACTCTAAATACGTGTTTAGTGTTGTGCATACTCATGAAGTCATCTGGAAGAAAAAAGGGTTGTTGACCACTTAGGGCAGCGAGATTAAGCATGCTGAACAGATCTATGCACTCCTGGTGAGTACTTGGAAACATACAGAGGTGTCTATTATGCACTGCAGAGCTCATCAAAAGGGAAAAACAATCCCTGAACTAGGGAATCATTTTGCAGATAAAGCAGCAAAGGGGACAGCAGACAAAGGTATCCTAATAGTAATTCCTTAAAGAGTAATCAGTTTATCAGGATTTACCCCAAAGTATGATAAGAGGGACCATCAGTTAATTAAGTCCTTTAAGGCTGAAATTCAAGGAAGTGGGTGGGCTGTTACACCTACAGGACAGGTTATAGTAGGAAAATGTGAAGTCTGTTGTCAAAACAATCCCAATACTAGCAAAAAGGTAGTGTTAGGGTTAACAAAAGCTGGAAATCTCCCTGGAGACTATTGGCAAATATATTTTGCTGAGCTACCATGCAGAGAAAGATACAAGTATTTACTGGTGTTGGTCCATACCTTTAGTTGTTGGCCTGAAGCTTACACCTGCTGCACTAACAAAGCAAGAGAAGTAGTAAAAAGTTACGCAACCATATAATCCCAAGATTTGGGGTTCCTTTAGGAATGTCATCAGACAGAGGATCACATTTTATTGCAGCGGTAGTGGGAGAGGTCAATCAAGCTGTGGGAATCACTTGGGATTTTCACACTCCCTATAGGCCTCAGGCAAGTTGTAACATTGAACACATGAACTATACTCTCAAAACACAGATAAGCAAAATTTGTCAAGAAACTTCCGTGATGTGGGTTCAAGCCTTGCCCACAGGTCTATTGAGGATCTGCATACAGCCAAGATGCAGGGGCAATATAAGTCCTTATGAGATATTATGTGGTAGGCTGTACCAAAGTCCACATATTCCAGGAGAAATTCACATGAGGGGGAAAATTGATTTGCAAAATTATTTAATGTCTTTAGGATCTACTTTGCAGAAAATACGGAGATGCTTTGTTACATCCAGACCAATAGGACTGGGCACTCCTACCCATCCGTTACAGCCTGGGGATTGGGTCTCTGTTACATGGTGGAGAAGTCCATTTCAAGTTCTACTTATCACCCTCACCGTGGTCAAAGTTGGTGGCAAAGGATAGTGGATTCACTTCTCCAGAATTAAGAAGGCCTCTGCTCCCTGGATGGTAGAACAAAAAAGGGACAATGCAGATAAAAAGAAATGTTGTTCAAACCATTCCTTTTATGTCTATTGCTGGTAGCCATGAACCAAGTTTGGGACAAGAATTTGCATTTGACCCTAGCTCAGAATGTGTCTAATATTTTTCATAAAAATGACTGTTGGATTTGTACTCAAATTCCAACAACTGGTAAGAACAAAGGCTGGGCTTTGATTGGTGTCTTAATGAATGAGACAAACTTCAATGACATCCACAAACTCCAGGACCATATGACACACATGACACACATAGGCTCAGCAACTTCACATCCGAATGGTGTGGATTGATCAATAGAACCTACCTACCTATAGCCCTAAGGAGCTTAATCTTTAACCATGAAAAATGCACAGTTCCCTCCATAGTTGTTAATGCCATGGGAATGGTCATTCTTCCTTCTTATCAGCTCACTATGGGGTAGAGCCCACTCATGCACAAGGGATTTAAACAGCTGCTGGGAGCACCAGCGACCCGGAGTGCGCTGAACAGGAGTGGGCAAACAGGGACGTGTGGCACGGTAGTTAGTGAGGCAGTTCATGCAGGAAGGGCAAGCAGGAGGGGCACAGCCATCTCTCTCAGATGAGCTTCCCCCCCCCGGCACAACTCAAGTAAAGCCAGCAATGGTTTGCAAAATAGTGAAAGCCGTTGCTGCTGTTATCACAAGGGGCGTGTTAACACAGACAGATCCCCCCAAGAGGGACACCAAGAAGGACGCAGCTGTTCAGGTCTCTGGTTGCACAGAGTGTTTGAGCCTGGTGTTAGTACCAGAGGACAGTGCGAGTGGCATCTGCGTATGATACAAGCAGCTAAATGATTTGCTGTGCCTGGTTGCAGAGCTCAAGGAAGAGGTAGAGAGGCTAAGAAACATTAGGGAAAGTGAAAAGGAAATTGACTGGTTGAGTCGCACCCTTTTGGCCCCAAAAGAAGTCCAGCAGGAGACAGTGAAGCCCTGCCCCTCCTGCCATCCGGCAGTTGGAGCAAACCAAACAGATTGGGGGGAATGGAAGCAGGCCACTGACCAGAGAGATAAAAGAATCCCCTCCTGACCCCCATCACCTCACCGGGTGCCCTTAAAGAACAAGTATGAGGCCCCGGACCCAGAGAATCAGGTACAGGACCGTCAAGAGGAAGATCTGTCTGGAGGGTCTCCTGGTTGCACCCTGTCTACCAGACAGATTACAACCAGAGCTATAAATAAAAAAAGAAGGGTTGTTGTAGTCGGTGACTCCCTTCTGAGGGTAACTGAGGGCCCTACGTGTTGACTGGACCCATCCCACAGGGAGGTCTGCTGCCTTCCAGGGACCCAGGTGAGAGATGTTAGTGGGAGACTCCCTGAGCTAATTCGGCCCTCAGATTATTATCCACTGCTGGTAGTTCAGTCTGGCAGCAATGACGTTACTGGAAGAAGTACCAGGGTGATAAAAAAGGATTTCAAGGTGCTGTGTTGATTAGTTAATGGGACAGGAGCACAGGTGGTGTTTGCCTCAGTTCCTGCAGTAGCAGGGATGAATGAGGAGAGGAGCAGGAAAACCCATCTCATCAATAGGTGGCTAAAGGATTGGTGACACTGGTGGACTTTTGGTTTTTTTGATCATGGGGCAAATTCGATGGTATCTAGTCTCCTCAAATCAGATGGGCTTTATCTATCTAGCAAAGGCAAAAGGGCTATAGCCTGTAAGTTGGCAGGACTGATCAGGGGGGCTTTAGACTAGGTTTGAAGGGGGAAAGGATTGAAACTGGACTCTCCAGAGATGAGGAGGATGAAAAACCTGAGTTAAGAGTGAAATCAGCAGCCCAGCTGAAGTGCATGCACACCAATGCACACAGCATGGGTAACAAACAGGAGGAGCTGGAAGCCA